>JASTWL010000422.1:0-158244 GCA_035220575.1 Temnothorax rugatulus | reverse complement strand
ATTCTACGGAGATATTTCGGAAAATTCTTTGTTCGGAGAGCTCTTCTTATAGCTGGTAATATAATGGGATTAAATGCATTCTCAATATTAAGAGAAAAGGCAAGGGCGACTTTTCTATTCTCTCGGGCCTCAGTAATGATGTTCTTGACGAGATAAAGTGCGTCAGTCGTCGAACGCATCCTCCGAAAGCCGAATTGGTTGTCCGAGAGGTTAGAAGAGGGATTCTCATCCATATTAAGTCTATCCGTGATGATACGTTCGAAAGTCTTCCCAACTTCGTTAAGAAGACAAATCGGTCGTGCCTTCGGAATTTCGCCAAAGGAAGGTGTTTCCCTCTTGGGGATCAGAACAAGATCAGAGACCTTCCAACTCGGAGGGAAAATGCCATATTTCATGTAAATATTATAGCATTGCACCAGTCTTTGCTTCATAGCTAATGGTAGTCTTTTTAGCGTAATAGCCTTGAAGCCATTGGGACCAGGGGCTGTGCGAACGTTTTTCTTCGAATCTATGGCCCTAACAACCTCCTCCAATGTAATCGGAAATCTGCCCTACTCGCAGTCGCCCAAGTCGACCGGTCTCAGCGCGTTGCCATGTGGAAACAACTTATCCAATAGTTGGTTCAGGATATCGGGTTCCAGGGTGGTAGTGAGTCCTGGCGTAGCTCTCTTAAGCCGATTAAGGACAATCTTGTATGGGAGACCCCAAGGGTCGTCGTCCAGGGTTGCGACTAGTTCTTGCCAGGACTTAGACTTGACCCTGCGGATTTCCAGCTTGAGTTCGCGGTTAGCCGA
The DNA here is from genome assembly GCA_035220575.1 of Temnothorax rugatulus. Taxonomy (NCBI): domain Eukaryota; kingdom Metazoa; phylum Arthropoda; class Insecta; order Hymenoptera; family Formicidae; genus Temnothorax; species Temnothorax rugatulus. Next base: position 157,450 of record JASTWL010000422.1, on the reverse strand, counting down.
AATGAAAGCCGCTCTTTTTTGTGCCAAAATCTCAGGCAAGTCCCTGCTACGGCCTTGAGACCAGGCTCTTCTAGCTGCCAAAACTGTTTTCCTAAGGCACGCGATTTCCTGGCTCCACCAATATGTCTTAGGTCCAGATCTACGGTCGTTTACACGTGGAACCGCAGCTTTACATGCGTTTGTGACGCACAGATGTATCCATTTATCAGGTTTGGCGCGGAACATGTATTCCTTGTCTGAAGGAGTGACCGCACAGGTCCACTCAATTGCAGCCTGGTATATGTCTGTGTCAATCTTGCAAAAGTCCCAACGCTGAGCCCGCTTGAGAATGGGGTCCTCGGATAAAGAGTCCAAAAGATCGAACGTAATGTACAGGTGGTCCGACAAGGACTCTATGTCATCGCGGACAGCCCAGTGACGAAACCTGTTCAACATACTCGGGGAAGCCCACGTAAGATCAATAGTAGAACTTCCTCGGCCAGACACAAAAGTGGGTCTATTCCCAACATTCACAAGACGCAAATCCATCTGAGCGACCCAGTCCTCTAAGAGATCACCTCTGTGGTTCTGATGCCTCGAACCCCAGTGAGTCGCGTGGACGTTGAAATCCCCACAGATTAGCAAGCCATGATTGTTCGACACGCCAGAGCACAGAGTGGTAAGTTCATCGAGAAATCCAGAATAGCCATTGTGGTCCGTGTTAGGGGACATGTAACAAGAAGCGACACAAATATTGCCGTACTTTATTAGAACCGAGAATCGGCCCTTAGCGAGCAGAACCGCAGGATAACTCGCAACACGGTTATTAATATACAAAGCGGCCAAGCCGTTGCCACTGTAAAACCATTGCTGGGAACTGAGTATGCGGAAAGGCTCAGACACAACGCACACGGCAGCCCCCAGCTCCTCAGCATGGTGTAATAAGAGGTCCTGCGCCTCTCTGCTCCTATTAAGGTTAGCTTGGATGAAGCGAGCCATTAACTACCATTATTGTTAGCCGACGACTTAGGCGGCAAGTCTTTTACAAAGCAAGAAGCGACAGAACCAAGACGGTGATTTCCCGGTCTGCCGGCCCCCGAACAGACAACGCAAAACGAGTTCGACTTGCAAGTCTCGATCCTATGGTCCCGCGCTCCACACTTAAAGCACGACCCCGAGCGATCTTCCGGGAACGTGCACTTCTGCCGAACGTGGCCGAAACGCCAACATTTATAGCATTGCACGGGCCGTGCGTCCAAAAGCTTGACCCGTGCAACGGTCCAACCCACTTTCAGTTTATTAGAAGCAGTGATACGCATCGCCGCGGCCAAGGGGCATTTGGCCCAAACCGAGCGAAGACCATTGGACATATTTCGAATAGTACCGAGTTGCACATCGTTATTATGACAATCTCCCCTTATGGAGATTTCATTGACAAGCTCAATTGGTGTGATGGAATCATCCAGATTCCATATTCGGATCTCTCCCATCACGGTCGGACGAGAGACCCGCGCCGTAGTAACTCCTAAGACCTCCTTAAGCTTCCTAGCCAAACTGTTAGCTTTTGAGGCCCCATCAGAACCGGGGATCTCGATTATACCCCTCCATTGACACCTTTCCGTATTCGAGAATTCTCGATACCCAGAGTATCGAGGCAGATGTTCTCTCTCGCCTTTTTAATCATGTCCGCATATGTGACGTTGGAGTCCAAACTCGTGATGGAGACCGCAGCAGTCCTAGGAGGGTTACGGCGACGAGGATCACCCTTCGCAACATCGATTCGAGCGTCTTGTTTTGAAGATGAACCACGTGTGTTAGAGCGAGGTCTTCCAGACGGTAATGCAGGTGTACGCGTAATGTTGACGTCTCCGTCCGAAATTCCGGAGGCTTCGGAAATTTCACTCTTGAAAGAGGTTTTCCGGGATTTCCTAGGTCTTCCTAAATTCAGATTATCCGGCGGCTTGTCAGAATGCGACGCCAACATCGCACGCATTTCATCCATACGGGCAGCCAACTGGGCGATCTGATCGCTCATTTTATTCATTTCCTTAACAGGACCCGCATCATCCTCGGATTCCTCTACACAAGTAGAGGCGAATCTAAATCGAGTTTTCTCCGTATTCCTACTCCCACGGGGAGACCTTCTGCCGCGATTTGAAGCGGGAACAAGAGTGGGTTCCTCGACACTTTTTTATCTGAGCGCGAATCATTTCCGGATTCGCCGAGGATCTTCGTTACTTTGCCCAGCAGACGTTGTTGGGCGACGATTCTGGGTTTTAACTTCCTCTGTGGAAGAGGAGGATAATCCTCAGACCGCGTAGCATGGACGGTCGGCTCGGATTCCTGATAATCGGTCTTAGATTCATCATGCTTAGTGAACTGTGAAATTTTATCCGAAGTAAAGGTTCGCGATGTCGATTCAATAGAAGGAACGTTATGCTGTATGTTTCTCAATCTCTTCGCGAAGAGTCGCCAGTTCCAGCTTGAGTCTCCTACTTTCATTAGTCATAAGAGACAGCTCCCGATTACTAACCTCCTCGTTACGTTTGAGAGTACGTGCGCAGAATTGCGCAGTCAAATTTGTATTTTGCGCTCTAAGTGAAGATACATCTCCAGAATCCTCTAGACGTTCATGAAGTATAGAGACCATTCTTTCGACGTTGGATATTCCAAATCTAAATCGGCCCTTTAATTTGCCCTGTATGCTTGTAGTTTTGTTAATCGTGCTCTCCATCTTGTGAAGATTCTCGGAGGCAAAGTTAGTTAATCATTCAGTGTCGTATTCTTTTAAGGTATTGGTATCATCACGATGAGAGTTGCATCACTCATCGGAGACTCTGATACTGGTGGGGGGAGGGGCAGAGGTCTCTTATTATTTTTTTTTTTTTTTTTTAGGGCGACCCCTACCAACAACCTTCTTCTCAGCTCTGACTTTAAAGACTGCAGATGGGGAAGAATCTCGAGAAAGAGATTCTTCCGCTTTCCTCTTCTTTGCACCTTGCGATGACGTCGACGGAACGTATTCCTCATCAGAAATTTCGATGACATGATCTTTCTCAACGGAAGTATTATCCTCTTCTTCCGTATTATTGTTAGTCTCCATATCCAATAGTGCAGATGACTCCCGATTATCTACCTCATGCTTGTGATCGTAGCCATCATCCAACTCGGAAGTCGGATGTGATTCACGACCAGGAGAGACGGGCCGCTCAAGACGTTCCGAATATATGATGTCCTTAGCAATAAATACACCGGCATCGAACGCTGCACCAGGTTCAGTCTCCATAGGTTGATGTGTCTCCTCGTGTTCCGAAGTTTCTTCCTCCACGGTAGCTCGTTCACCACCGGCGCCCGTAGGCAACGCCGGTGGCAGCCCTTTGCATGATGACGACGCGTCACCCTCAGGGACGAGAGGGGTAATGCGCCGGTCACTGGGGGTCCGAAACCCCTGTGGCGGTAAAATCTCTTCTTCTTTATCTGACATATTCATAATAGAAAAAAGTTGATTTTTATTCGGGGTGCCCTTCCCCTAGGACTTGCCCTTGCAAAAAATGTATTCCATCCTGTTTGACACACCACCATGTATATAATTTGTATATATCTATGTATAGTTATTAAGTAGATTAGTTACCCCCGTTTCTTTCTTTTTGTAATTTTGCGCGAAACGTCGGCGGATCGCGAGCAGCAACAGCATGCGACTCTGTAGGGATTCGCGGTAAACGAATTCTACTTTTGGCCGCGATGGCCGGTCAGGTTTGCGTGCTCAAGTAATGACTCGGGTTATTAAACAATCATATATTTACAAGAACGTAGTATCACAAAGTATGTACGACGTAAAAGTAATCCGTCCGTTATTATCAAGACACGAGGTACGAGAGTCGTTTCTGCCGTTTTAGGTGCGCACGCTTACGGCTGCGGCGCTGGCGTGTGTGTCTTAAGGCGTCTCTCCATCGCTCCGTATTCCGGCCAATGAGGTGAGAGAGTCGCTATAACTCACCTATCGGTGCTGCCATCGCCCATCCGCCGACGGCATCCGCTCCCCCCGAAAAAGGAGCAAATACTCGCCCGCGGCACTTTCCAGGACCGCGGGCAATCATCGTCAGTTCGTCCGAGCATACACACCAGCCTAAGCACACTCGTTGGGAACGATTGAGTCTACACCAATCACTCGGACGCCATCACATTCGTTTGAACGAAGTCAAGGCCTTACACCCTTACCTCGTTCTGGTGCACCGTCGAGTCACTACACATTCACGGTGTCTTTGGATATTGCCGTCTTGGCGTATCACCATTTGGGTGTCGCCAAACGGCAGGATCTCATTCGGAGGTCCACACACAGCACTCATCGTCAAGCCGCCTTACGGCACACACGCACTCATCGTTAAGACACCTTACGGACCTCATCGTCACGGAGCCGAGCAGCACGGACCATCAGAAGTCTTACTTCCTGCCTGCTCTCTTGCTTGCTCGCTGCCGCCTTGCTACCTGCCTGCTCTCTCGCTTGCTCACTGTCGCTTTGCTACTTGCCTGCTCTATTGCTTGCTATTGCTTGCTTGCACGTGCTTGCCTGCCGCGCCGAACGAGACGAGATTCACGGAGCGGCCACTAGGACCGAAGACAGGACGAGGCCCGGTGGACACCCGGGGACGACGGCCGACACGGTGAGTCGCTTCGCTTTATCATTTCGCTGCATGCACCTTTGCCGTCGCGTTAACGAATCTTGAGGGTACCAAATGACCCTCTGGTCCTTCGAGTTAATTTCGCACATCTCGCCTCCGGGGGACTTACACCCCCCCGTTCACGTCCAAAGTACATTCGCAGCCAATCGATGTTAGTTAGCTGATTTTAGTTTGATCCCGCGTAGACGAGCAATACGCAGAATTTCTATTTAACGCGTTATGCAGCAAATGTTATCCAATTATTACTCTGCAAGTGCCACAATCAAAACTTTCAAGATACTGATCAAGTTTATCCAGATAAAGCATAACAAATTGTGAGAATTTCATAAATTCATACAACGCATTCTTGGACAAACATCAATGTCCAAGCAAAATAATCAAACATACATATATGTACAAGATATCATTAATTTGAATTTGCTTAAAATAATCGAAATACAAAATGTTAGAAATATAAGAACTATAAGTCAAAATAAAGATCATAAGAATCGGCTATTCACTCAAGTATATATAAAATAAAACTCAAGTTTTATATGGATCTACACATACGTGTCAATTTGATCCGATTAAACGAGCTATTAATTATGATAGACAAAATTTGCTAAATTTTTGCATCTAGAACAATCGGGTCCATAAGAATCAGCCTTAAGGTAAAATTCCCTATGTGAACATCTCTTAAGGTAGCCAAATGCCTCGTCATCTAATTAGTGACGCGCATGAATGGATTAACGAGATTCCCACTGTCCCTATCTACTATCTAGCGAAACCACTGCCAAGGGAACGGGCTTGGAAAAATTAGCGGGGAAAGAAGACCCTGTTGAGCTTGACTCTAGTCTGGCAAGGGATCATGGCGACACTGATTAAATCGACATAAAACATTAAAGATTAACACCCTGTTAACACCAAACCAACATCCAACGATGAGGATCAATCTCCAACGTACACTAAACATTAAGCTTAATCCCCAACCTACATTTATCATTGAGAATAAACTCCCAATATGCATTCATCATTGAGGATTAAACCCACAACTTACCTAAACCTTAATGGTCAACACTCAATCTACACCTAAATTTAAGAGTTGACACTTAACTTTGATGGCAAACACTAAACTTACGCCCAAATTTGAGTGTCAACTCGCGTAAGTTTAGTGTTAACACTTAACTTTGGGTGTTAACCATCGAAGTTGAGTGTACTTTTTCATAAGGGTAGGAGCACATAAAGTAATATTCAAGATGAAAATTGTGTATCTATGTGTCAAAAAGATATGTTTCATATTATTCTAATAGGTGAAATATGTAAAAATAAAGGTGTTTGATATGTGTACACAGATATATCACAACGGTGGAATTAACCAGAACTGATATTTCAAGATATAGGTTATGATATACATAATGTAAACATCTAAGATAGAGTATAGCTATACGAGTTACCTCGTACAACCACAGCACATACAAAATATGGGGTAACCATGGTATAGAATAGGAAATGATACTGTTCAGAATCATTTATTCATTATCTATACAACCAATAATGGTCTAAAATACAAACTGCAACGTAATCCACAGCAGGACACTATAGGCACAACCTATAACTCACAAGTCCAAAGATCCAGGCATAATATAATTACATCAGGAGCAGAAATTCGAAAATAATATAAATCTATGTGTATAAATTAAATATTAGCAAAGATTAATAATAATATAAATCCTGTCAAGTCACATAGCCAGGACAGCATAATACACATTTTATATAATGTTAACTGAAGTCAGGGTAACAAAGCACATATGTTTGCAATATCTATTGCATAAACAGAAGAGAACAATACATTAAGACAATGTCACTTAAACAAGAACAATACCAAAAACTCACAGAACATAGAACTCATAATCACCAGGTCATGACGCACGCAAGGCTATGTTAAATCCGCAGAATAACTTATCAAACAATAGGCGCATTGATAGTAATAAAGAATAATGAAAAGTAATAAATAATAACATAAGACGGAATATAAGATTGTAAAAATAACGCATGTTGTACATATATACGGCTTATAATATTCTTTCAGAGTTAAGTCATTTGTTCCAACATACACAGAACTTGTGCAATACGCACAACAGAAACAGCGTTTATCGCAAAAAGAAATTTTAATAAATGTGGAAACAAACAAAACACAAAATAAGGATCAAGCTGTAAAGAATGTGGAAGGAAATTCTATACAAGATATGGAAAAAGTTGCAAAAAATATAGATAAAGCAGCTATACAAAGTATGGAAGAGCAAAATGAAGCGATGCAACAAGAGATGTATGTAATTAAATGTTTCTTTAAAATTATTATTCAATAGGTTCAAATCATATTTAATTTGTTAGTATGTATTGTTATGAAAAGTATTATTATGTATTTTACAGAATGCAAGAGATTGGCAATAATGCAAATGTTGATGTCGACGTTATTGATGCAATTAGGAAATGCAGAGGAACGGAACCAAGAACTCCTAAACAAAAATAAAAATCTTTTAGAAGAAAAAGAATTCTTAGAAGAAAAAAAATCAAGGTTTAAGTGTACAAGTTACACAGTTGCAAACAGAAGTTAAAAAAATGGCAAAGGATAGGCATAAAGAGGCAGAAACAATAGCCATTGATGGTCTGCGTAAGGTATTTACACCTGACCAGATTAAAATGTTAATGTCATCGACAAGGAGTCATATCAATGTAAAAAATGTAAAATAAAAACATGTTCTGGAAGAATTGCATTCCTTTATTTATAATTGTTTAATATAATATCACTCCTACACTTTCTTTTATATTACAATCAATTACACGTCTCTACAACTTAGAACGGTGCTCATAGTTCAATCTTAGATTTCAGATTCTCCTAAGATGCTGCAAAGGCTATTTTATTATAGCATTTTATAATGAACTTAAGACGATTTTAAATATAATATTGTGTCAGGAATATTGTTCTTACAGTTTACAATACGAGTAATCATTTCTGTATACTTCCTTATTAATAATGTTTTCTAATTTCTTATTTGCAATATTTAATCTTCCTTTATTTATTAATGTAGAGATTGTTTTTTTATCATTAATATATTATGTATTATATATTTTTTTATTAATTTGTGAGGTTTCGTATTATATTTACAAATTTTTTATTTTTGTTTGCATTTTTGTCACAAACTGTGACTAATGTTGCATTTAAATGTGGCGCATTTTGGATAAACAGTTGATTAGCTGTCGTATTCTCCGGCCGCCATTATGCGCAATGTTACACCTGTCTTCTAAAGCCTTGTGTCCACGATACTAGAAATCGCTCCGAGATCTCGGACCGAGAAAAAGTTACTAGAACTCGGATCGTGGACACAAGCAACTTGGATACAAATCTCAAATGAAAATATCGGACGAAAAAATGCATCACGTCCCATTTTTCTGTAGCTAGACCCTTTACTAGTTATATCGACATTTTACTACAGTGCTAACTATAGATTTGGAGTACTGGCGGTGAATATCGGAACGTAGCCTTTATTGTCGCCAAAACGTCATTAGTATGCTTGATCACATTAGATAAAACGGAACTAATTTTGTCAAAAAATACGATTACAAAAAGAAATATTCAAAGATAAGAAGAATAAATATTCAAGAAAAGAAGAAATTTGTTTTGGTAAGAAATTATTAAATATAAACGAATATTAAGTAATATAAATAATTATTAGAGTAAATTAATAATAAGATAGATTTTTATAAGTAGTTTATTGCATTATACTTAATAAGCCTAAACATATTTCTAAATACATCATGATTCCGACACTATTTTTATCTTAAAGTATTTTAAAAAATCTGAAAACATTCATGAAACATTTGTCGATTTTAATTCATGATGTCATTTTAGTTGGATAAAAATAGTGTATTTAATTATAATTTAATATTTCATGTAGCATTTCATTTAACAACATTTCAAATGTCTAACGGTTTTTTTATTACATGCAAATATAAGGATTTATATTATATCAAGAGACACGGTAGAGAGACGGCGTCAAGCCACAGCGCAGCGAGACCGACCGTGACTCTTTTACGCGGCGCGACGGGTTGCGAGTACTCGAGATGTTGAGATCTCATATAACGAGTGAACGGATCAAGTTCTAAGTAGGCTTGATCGATATTTATTATATGTTAGGTTAGGTTGTGACCGAACTTACGATCTGAGATTGAATAATTACTCACTTTGAGTGAATTAATCGGTCGCCACTGTATTTAACGTACGGAATACAGAACGTTATCTGCCAACGCGCTTCCTGAGAGGCGTGGCTTCCTTCCTTCCTATCTGGGATTCTCGTTCGCTGCTCAGCTTCGTGCGTATTGTACGGCAAAGTCAATTACGCGATGTCGCGCACTCGCTCTCGCTTCGCGATACGACGTAGTGGAATTCAGGAAAGGATTCGTTAAAGAATTTAGATTTGTATTGATTTAACAATAACAAATAAAATATTTATTGTACATCTGTACAAAATCCCGAAAAGACAAATAATTCGTGTCTTTAACTAATAACGGCGTTACCCGGGTTAATCCCGATCGTTCGGATGTACGGAACGTTATTACAACCGCAAAGTTAAGATCCCAGAAAACATTTTGATATTCATTGAATATACATTGCATATACATCAGTGGATATCACATATCCTATAGACATACAATGATACACAAATGACATACATTGGATGTCATAGGTATGTACAAATGCAACGCGCTGTATGTACACTGTATGTCCATGTAATATACATGTGTATATTTGCTGCATATTCTATGTATATGTATATGTACTTTCCGATATTCACCCGAAATAAATAAAAAAAATTATTTATTTTGAAATTTTATTACTATTTTATAACTAAATTTGTTTCTTAAGATGCAATCTATGATTATAAATATTTTCTTGTATTTGAAAAACGTTTGAAAAACACACTTACCTTGGTGGGATTCGAACTCGGGACCTCTGGATTGTGAGCCAACTGCCTTACATGATAGACTACTTCTTAATTTGATGTAAGTGTTATATATAGTCTACATATGTCATAACCAGCGCAAATATATAATTTTCCAAAAATCATCTTAAGAAACAAATTCAGTTTAAAAAGAGTAATAAAGTTTTGAATTGGATATATGATATAATATTTCTTAATGTCGGGTGAATGTCAGAAACCAGTGCCGACTCATTATGAAATTAAATGGAAATAAACCATTTCGAATAACGTGTAAACGAAATCTAAAACGATTATGAAACGTATCTATGAAATACCTAATATATGCTAACTTTTTATCAGATATATATATTAGTAAGCAGATCGACATATCTTTAAACACCGACAAACACCGGCTGTACGTGAAAGACTTTGTGAGAAAAATACGGCCGTCAATATACGCGTTATGATGCGTTCGCAATTAAGGCATGCACATTCAGTATTGTGCGCTGTATATACATACATACGAAATACATTAATGAATATACATATTATGTAACATAATGTATATTCAAATCACGTATATGAAATGTATATACATTTAATATTGTGCGCTGTATATACATACGAAATATATTAATGGATATACATATTATTTACCATAATGTATATTCAAATCATATATGTGAAATGTATATACATTTAATATTGTGTGCTGTATGTACATACGAAATACATTGATGAATATACATATTATGTAACATAATGTATATTCAAATCACGTATATGAAATGTATATACATTTAATATTGTGCGCTGTATATACATACGAAATACATTAATGGATATACATATTATGTACCATAATATATATTCAAATCATATATATGAAATGTATATACATTTAATATTGTGTGCTGTATGTACATACGAAATACATTGATGAATATACATATTATATAACATAATGTATATTCAAATCACGTATATGAAATGTATATACATTTAATATTGTGCGCTGTATATACATACGAAATACATTAATGGATATACATATTATGTACCATAATGTATATTCAAATCATGTATATGAAATGTATGTATGTACACTGTATATACAGGATATTATTTTCACATTATGGAAAAGAAATGCATATGGGCAGATCCATTACTTTTCGACCAAAAGTTGCGGGGGTGGGTCACCGATTTTGATGCCGATTTTTTCCTCGAAAGTACACTAGAAAAGGAGATGATCCTGAAAATTTGAGCCCGATTCGATCAAATCCGGCCGCTGGAGAATTGTTTGAATTTTGAAAAAAGTCGATTTTTCAGTCATTTTCAAAAATTTATATCTCAGCTTCTATATAACTTAGAGACTCGTTTGAGGCCGCATTCTTTTCTGTAAACCCTCTACTTTTAAGGAAAAAATTGGTCATTGGTTTACACTCAAGTCCGGCTTCACGGCGAGCTGCTAACTAAACCACTGTTTTAGAGAAATTTTGCCTATTTTTGAAATGCTGTCATATCTACAGTTTTCGAAGTAGAGGGTTGATCAGCAGCTGATATTTTTTGTTCAGGTATACTCTGAAGAAATCTACCCACTTTTTACTTGATTGCTTCTATTTCGTTAAGTTATGGCCATCTAAAGCCGATCGATTTTCGAAAAATCGCCATTTTCAGATAGCCAGAACTTTTTTCTTTCAACTCGAAATCCTTTGAAATTTTCAGGGAATATACTTCATTATATCCTTAAACAACCCTGAAAATTTCAATTTTGGAATAGAAGTGGTTTCCGAGTTATGAAGTTTTTAAAATGTCAACTTTTCGATTTAATATGACATTTTTTGTGGTTTTATCATCAATTTTGTAAATTTAATGTAAATAATTGATATTTTTCGGAAAATATATTCGAAAATAAGGAGCAAAACGGATTGTTTGAGAAAATTGAGGGAAAAAATTAATATTTTTTATTTTGATTTATTTGTTTAAAATTTTTAAAAAGTAAATATTTGTTCATTTCTTTTAATAATATGTTGAATACAAATTTCCAAAGTATTTGAGAACTATCATATAAAACTGTACCATCTTTAACAATAAACATTAAAAATAACAGTATTAACGTTAGTACTATAAACTTTGAACAATTAACTAACTCGGAAACCACTTCTATTCCAAAATTGAAATTTTCAGGGTTGTTTAAGGATATAATGAAGTATATTCCCTGAAAATTTCAAAGGATTTTGAGTTGAAAGAAAAAAGTTCTGGCTATCTGAAAATGGCGATTTTTCGAAAATCGATCGGCTTTAGATGGCCATAACTTAACGAAATAGAAGCAATCAAGTAAAAAGTGGGTAGATTTCTTCAGAGTATACCTGAACAAAAAATATCAGCTGCTGATCAACCCTCTACTTCGAAAACTGTAGATATGACAGCATTTCAAAAATAGGCAAAATTTCTCTAAAACAGTGGTTTAGTTAGCAGCTCGCCGTGAAGCCGGACTTGAGTGTAAACCAATGACCAATTTTTTCCTTAAAAGTAGAGGGTTTACAGAAAAGAATGCGGCCTCAAACGAGTCTCTAAGTTATATAGAAGCTGAGATATAAATTTTTGAAAATGACTGAAAAATCGACTTTTTTCAAAATTCAAACAATTCTCCAGCGGCCGGATTTGATCGAATCGGGCTCAAATTTTCAGGATCATCTCCTTTTCTAGTGTACTTTCGAGGAAAAAATCGGCATCAAAATCGGTGACCCACCCCCGCAACTTTTGGTCGAAAAGTAATGGATCTGCCCATATACATAGAATGTCCGATGTTATGTATTGGTATAATCGCTCGCGACTATCTTTCCCAATGCGACTTCGAGAAAATATTCTAAGTCCGCGATGATGACCGTCGAAATATTCTAAGTCCCAAAACGGTATCTCTCGATATACGCTCGCACAGAATGACCGCACTCTCTAACTGATGATCGGAAAAAGACCTCGCTCGGTCTGCGGTGCTCGTATTTATACCCGCTTCGGACGTTCATCCCCACTCGCTGGGAACGACCAATGAGAAGATAGTCGCAATGCGGCAGGATCTCCGCAGCCAATGATCACGCGATCATGCTTTCTCTCTCTTACATGTAGTTGTCTCTGTTTCTCTTTCTTAACGGAAACTTTCTCCTCTAACAAGTCTGAACAGGAAATTTCCTGTTTCTTCAACGGTTAAAATATGTAATTTAATGTTAATAACATATGCAGCTACATGCAATGAATGGAATTACTTTTCCTTACAGGAATATAGATATAATGCAATCAAGAATATATAATAATGAACCCTGTAAATCCTTAATATTAATATTAATGCATACTCGTAATTAACACGTAATAAATATCAGTCATTCATGCTTAACATTAATTCGCGGTTTCCCTGCTCATTACATTGGTTATTCTAATATCACGAATTAATATGTAATCTCTTCATTTCACTTAATTTAATTTTACTAATCAACTTTCTGTTTCAGGTACACATCGCAGTCTCCCGGACATCACAGGATTCAACGGTAAGTATGAGGTAAGTATAATCATTAATTTAATGAAAATAACGTAATCTAATAAACGAAACTTCCCCTTTTCAGGTTTTAGGTATCCCGCTGGATAAAATGCTTCATTCGCATTAAAAACAGTACCAGTAATCATCTTCAGACGCTTAAGGGGATGCTGGAGTAGTAGCAATTACCGACATTTTTTTTTTGTGACACTTAACTTTGAATTGGCTTTACGGAATTGAAAAAAATTTTACAGGATTAAAGTACGCATAAAAACGGAGGGCGCTAGCGTTGATTTTACATCAAAAACGAAAAAAAATAAAAAAATTATATGCATGACGTGACAAAATTTGCTGCACATAAAAATTTAGACTTTGTACGTATAAAATAAACCTCCAGCGCCCTCGGAATTGCAAAAAAGAATAATGTTGTGCTTTCAGAAATAAGCTTAGAAGCTTTAGTATAAGAGAAAAGTGTAACAAAAATCTCATATGTATATGTATGCGTGCGGAATTGGTGTGAAGAGTAAAACAGACCGTAGTTTAGTTGCTAGGTAGTGCGATAGGTGGTGCTGTAATCAAATGTGCAGTGAAGTGCAGCCCCCTGACACGCTCTCAAAATCCTTTGTTCTCGCGTGGCTAGATAATGTCCGCTATCCGCTACGCGGCGCTACTAAACATTCATGCCGGTTGATATATATATTTACATGTCAAAGAGGTTAGTCGAGTTCGTCGAGTTGGTCGAGTAAAACGCGTAGAAAAGTGTGTCAAGTGCGTAGTGTGATTTTCTGTGATTTTCTATAATATGCCACGGTGTATTGCTCCGGGATGTACCTCTGGGTACGATTCGAATAAAGAAAAAGTGCATTTTTTTTATGTGCCAAATGATAAAGAAACCATAAAATTATGGCAAGCAGCTTTAAGAAGAAAAGATTTTATGGTAAAAGCAAAGCAACCAGTTTGCGAAAAACATTTTTTAAAAAGTGACATCTTATGGCACCGCACTATTTATGATAAAAATGGACATATTCTTGGTGTAGTAAGTATGTTAATTAATTAATATAAAGTTGATATTTTTCCTCTTAAAGTTAATATCAATAATTATTAACCATGTAATGTATTAGTAGAATTAGGATTCACTTAAAAATTTAATTTTAATATTATTATATTTTTTAGTCTGCACCATTCAAAATTCCACGTTTAAAAAAAAATACAATACCAACCCAGTTTCCTTGGACAGAAGGGACAGAAGAAATAAAAATTAATGTGCAGAACGTTCAAAAAGAAGAAGTTGCAACTGAAGAGATTGTTTTAAACAATGAAATATTAAAGGAAGAAAGAAAGAATTTGGAATTATCACTTGACGATATAATTAATATTATTAATACTAAACAATTTTATATGCCGCCACAATGGACATATTTAAAGTATTTCAATAATAATATAAAACTTTTGATTTTTTATGTACCAATGGTCAATGCACTTAAAAACTCTGAAAATAAATACAGTGTTTATTCACAAAAAGAAGTTGTACTGAAAGAAAACATGGAATTAGAAGTAAATATTTTAAAACAATCTGTTGCAGCTTTTCCATTTGATATACAAATACACAACACTATTAAAAGTATAGAACAATTAAGAGAAACATTATATTCTATAAATAATTTTAATGTGTGCTTAGGCGCAAATAATATTACTAATGAAATTGAAGAAATAGGATATCATTTGACTTACAAAGATATCTCTGGCATTTGGAGACATAACAAATGTCCATTAATATTATCACATTTAGAAAAAAAATGTAAATTTTGTTCTAATGTAAAAAAGTCAGTACAACGAAAAGTTCGCCGAACAAAAATTATAAAATCAATGAAAAAAATTAGAGTGTCAACAAATACACAAAATGAAAAGAAAATATTATTGTTGCGGAACAAGTATTATAAGGCAGAAAAAGCAAGAAAAAGAAGCAAATATGTCGCAAACAAATTAAAAGAAGATCTTATGAATTGTAAAATAAAAGCTGAAGAAATATCCATGAAAACTATAGAAGATCGATTAAGAGATAAAAAAATTCCTGACAATCAACTTAATGTAATGCGTGAAATAATTCAAGCCACAAAATGTACAAATTTAAAATCTCGGCAATATAGTGAAGAGTGGATCCTATTATGTATGTTGATGCGCATGAAATCATCCACTGCATATAATTTTTTGCGAGATAACCAAATATTACCTCTTCCATGTATAAGAACTATACAAAGGTACATATATATAAACATGTTAAAATATTATTTTGTAATATTAAATTTTTAGCTGGCAAAAATAAATATTATTTTATATTAGATTATATAGTAATTCTATGAGAAATATATATATATATATTTAATGAGCATTTATTTACACGAGTACAAAATATAAATAATACTTTTCTATTAGATAATATAATAATAATATATACTATATTTAATAAAAAAATTTTTTTTCAGGTATCTTTCTTTAATAGATACTCCTTGTGGTTTTGATAAAAAATTTTTTGACATGTTCAAAAAAGTATTAGACAAAAAAGAAGATAAACAAAAACACGGCATAATACTACTTGATGAAATACATCTTCGAGAAAATATTTTAGTCAACTCTAAAAAACTCAATTATACTGGATTAGTTGACTTTGGTAATGATGGACCACAATCATCAAATCTGGATGAAAAGGCAAATTATGGTTTGGTGATAATGTTTCATCCAATAGCGGATTCTTATTCTCAACCGATTGCAGTATTTGCCTCTAGGGGTCCTGTATCAGGAGAAATGCTTGCACAGCTTATAATTAAGGTATGCGTTTAATTTAGCAAAATATGGAATTGCAATATTTTTATTATATTAATTTATTACAGGCTATTTCATTATTGGAAAATATTGGTGCTAAAGTCCATGGTGTCATTACTGACGGTGCAGCCACTAATAGAAAATTTTGGACAACAGTAGGCGTAAGCGGTGCAAAAGATAAATTAAAAAATTATTTTGAACATCCAACAATTAATGGACGTTATGTATTCGTTTTTTCCGATTGGATACATTTACTGAAGACATTAAGAAATCGATTATATAGCACACCATTACTGGTAAAATAGTTAAATTACATATAATTTTATATTTTTTATATCATTTAAATTATAATTTTTAAACTTAAAATGATTATTACTTGTGTATTTTATTTTTGTAATTAGCTTAGCCCGGAAGAAAATTTAATAAAATGGGATTACTTTCAAATTTTACATAATAAGGACAAAACATTACCAGCTGAAATGCGAGTATGTCCGAGAATAACAACGAATCATTTAGAACTGAATAACACTGCTAAAATGAGAGTATCATTAGCTGTTCAAGTAAGTTCTCTCTCTCCCTCTCTCTCTCTCTTTCTATACATATATACGCATATACGTGTGTATATACACACACATATATTTTAATAAATATATTAATACAATTTTAGTGACAGAATGATATAATTTTGTGCAAAATATTAACAAAATTCCATTATTTGTATAGGTTTTTAGTAAATCAATGGCCCATGGACTCCGATTTTACAAAAATTTTTTACCTGAATTACGCGATTGTGATAATACAGCTAATTTTTGCGATTGGATCAACGATCTCTTTGACGCTTTAAATCAGAAGCAAGGTGTGAAGATTGGAGATAATTATTACAAGGTTAATATAATTTTGAACAATTTATTAATTTTTTATTTGATGTTTATGTTAATATGATTAACTTTATATTGATTTATGTTAACATTACGAAACATTTGATAATACTAAATATATTTTTGTTAGACTATAGAAGAATCTCTTAAAAAATTGGATAGTTGGGAAGAATACCTCCAGAATGGTGCAATTTCAAAAGATAATTTTTTAACAAGACAGACTGCAGAAGGACTCCGCGTTACTTTGAAGTCAACGATTGATTTAATACAGTATTTGACCTTAAATGCTGATTTTGATTATGTTCCAACAGGACGCTTGAATCAAGATTCACTGGAGGTTGGTTAACGGTTAACATTGTATGCAGTAAATATTGTATAATAGTATTATTGATAATATTATATTTAATATAAGATTTTTTTGCGTGTACCTGTAGTATAAAAATTTAAATTTTTAATTGTAATGCAATCTATTAACTAATATGAAAACAGAGGGACAAGAGGGGCGTATAATACATCCTAATTTAAAACTATATTATCTAATCAAGCATTTAGAAAACTTATTTATAAAATATTGTAATTGATCCGATGTATTTGATTTAATTATTGAAGATATTTATACGCCTGCTCTATCATTTCCATGTAAAACTTACGGTGATAAAATATTATCACATATTACAGAATTTTATATAATTATGCGTATGCGACAATACACAAATAAAAAAAATTGCATTACAATTAAAAATTGCCCTAACAAGACAAAATGTTCTTAACAAGTAAACTTTAAAGCTTTATATTGCCAAGTTGATAAATATCATAATTCATATAATATACATATTTTGCGTTTTAGATTTATACTATATATATTACTTTTTGTTTTTTCATTAAGATTTGATAATTGTGATCCATCATTGCTAAAAAGTCAATTAATTCAGTATAACTGATTTATATGTATACTCTATGTTGCGTGCATCACGATATATAGAAAAATATTTATATAAATATTTTAAATAAATATAATTATATAAAGTATTTGTATAAATATTTTGTATAAATATTTATATAAATATTTAGTGTAAATATGTATAAAAGTTTTATATATAAGATATTTTACATGAATGTCTACATGGTCTACATTTTTTCTAGATCTATATATCCAGGTAGAACAAAAAAAGAAATGATGTCATATTAATCAAATTATGATTAAATAATGACATAATTTGATGAATATAATATCTTTTTAACTCTTTTGTCTTTTGTCCTATCTAATTATAGAGATTTTTTGGAACAGTGAGACATGTAGCAGGATCGGATAATCATCCAGGGACACCTATTTTTCTGCAAATTTATAAAATATTGAGTACTTTCAGTATTATTAAACCACCAAAATATGGAAATTGCACAGTTTCAGATACAAATAAGTGTGAACCAACAATTTCTATTTCAGAAATAAAAAGTCTTTATTATAATTCTTGTCAAAAAGAATCATCTATAGAAAAACTCAAACTAAAATTAGACAATGCTATTAAAAATAACGAATATGATGAAAATTTTGATCATCAGTTTATGGGTCATGATATAGTAAACCAGAGATTATTGACTGTGTCATCTACTATGTAACAGGATATTTATCAAATCACATATTGAAATCAATAAAATGTGACATATGCAAGAACGCATTTATTAATTCTGCATATTGTCCTTTTCCAACAGCTGTATTAGCTGATATGAAAACAGAGGGACAAGAGGGGCGTATAATACATCCTAATTTAAAACTATATTATCTAATCAAGCATTTAGAAAACTTATTTATAAAATATTGTAATCGATCCGATGTATTTGATTTAATTATTGAAGATATTTATACGCCTGCTTTATCATTTCCATGTAAAACTCACGGTGATAAAATATTATCACATATTATAGAATTTTATATAATTATGCGTATGCGACAACACACAAATAAAAAAAATCAAGAAAAAAAGAAAATTAACCGGCAAGTTAAAAAAACTGCCAACTTTTATGAAAGTTAAATAAAAAATGTATCATTGTTTATATCTGTTTTATTTTTACCATATATACTTATCTAATACGTTCTTTTTTATTCTATTTCAACTTATATAATTTTAACAAAAAATGTATTATATATTTTATATTTATAATTTATGTATAGGTTGTATATATATACATATGTATATATATATATATATATATATATATATATATATATATATATTGTATATATTTGTTTATTTATTTATTAGCATAATATTAAAAATGTAGTTTTGTCGTTCGCACATCATTTCCTCGATCTTTTTTCTCTCTATATTTATACATATATATATATCAACCGGCATGAATGTCACCAGCGCCACGCAGACATTACGTAGACACAAGAACTACAGTCGTGTCAGGGGGCTGGTGAAGTGTATCGCTGGATCATAGGATAATGCTCCGGACTTATCGACCTAAAAAATCAGGTCGATAAGTGACACGTACTATTACCTAGGACCAGGGTTTTGTAGGACATTTCAAAAGTTTACTTCCCGGAATGAATTATTTACGTACGTGTCGTTATGTTTACACAAATCTTTTTCATGTAGATAATTCATGCAATATAAATTATTATATGGGATATTATATCGTAAATTTAAATTATGATATGGGATATTATATTGGATAACAGTACAAAAAAAGAAAAGATATAAAATTGAATACAATTTGACTTTAGTATAATAAAGTATAAATATTACAAATCAGGCATATGCCTAGCGAGTGTGCAATGCGTGCATATATGTGTGATTGAAGAATCTGAAGCATACATAAAAAATAAATTCTCCTACAATTCATATGTAAAAGCTTATAGGAAAGAATAGAAGAGATCGCGTAGCATCATCATACATTGATGTATAAAATACATTTCCAAACACGATTTATTTTTATAAATACAGAAGGACATATTAGGGTGGGTATACACTACGCTGAACGAACAGCGAATCGTGCATTTGTATACCATTCGTGCGAAGCACACATGCCAGCCGTGTACCCACCCTTACAGACGCGCGCGCGCATACGCGCGCGAGCGCCGAGATATGAAAAAGAAGCCTAGCACGATTCTCGCCGGCTCGCGGCTAGCGGAGCCGAGCGTCGAGCATCACGCGGTGATGCCAAATTGCACGCGGTGATGCCAAATTGCGGCAATGTGGCATCACCGCGTAATGCTCGACACTCGGCTCGACCTGCAGCCGCGAGCCGGCGAGAATCGTGCTAGGCTTCTTTTACATATATCGGCGCTCGCGCTCGCGCGCGCGCGTTTATAATATGTCCCCGTATGTATAATTAGGTAAATCTTGTTTGAAAATGTATTTTATATATCAATATATGATGTATGTGTATATATAAAAAATATGTATATATGAAAAGTGAGAAATAAAGAACGGAAGGAGCGTAAATGATAAATATTTATAGAAAAATCTTCTTTCTCTTGACCAACATGTACGTATTTTCTTTGAAAATGTTCCATTTTGGAAAAGTAACTTATTGCCAATACAAGGAAAACGGAATAAATTAAAATAAATGTAATTTGTCTAAAAAAATTTTAGACAAATGTCTGTTAGTATATTAGTATACTTTTTACTGTACTAATAGATAAATACATACAGAGCAAAATTAGCTTCATCGATATACTACGGTTTACACATGTAATAAAAATTAAATATATGTATATATATATATATATATATATATATATATATATATACATATATTTAATTGATACAACATTCCTTGGCAAAATCGGAAAGCACTTCCTATTTTGATTTGAATGTTCATTATATAAATAAATGTGTATAATGGAAAAATGATATGTGTGTGTGTGTGTGTGTGTGTGTATACAAACAAAATAGGAAGTGCTTTTCGATTTTGCCAAGGAATGTTGTATAACTGAGAGATTCGACCAGCAGCGAACGATAAAAGAAAACAGCCATATAATCTTCTCTTACCTTCGCGTTACTATTGTTATTGTAAATATTAGCTTTGTAAAGAATTAAAATAAAAATAAAAAGTATATTTTTATTTATTTAGCAATTTTTATAGTATCGTGATTTATTACTTATGTCTAATAACATTTTTTGTACAACTACATTCATAACTTTGCTTTAGAAAAGATTCGTGTAACACAAATATTTATTTCAATGCAAAAAGTTGTAACATTCCACACTGGTAAGCGCTCATCATTGAAAACATTTTATTACACCGTCGTGTTAGCACTGTTTGAATACTTGCGATATATTTCATTAGCAACCCTTTTCTCTGTTTTGTTATTTGAAAGTACACGTCACAAATACAAATTGTTACTAATGCATGACTGAACGTCAATAGTGAGCGAGCACAACTCATTTAGATGTACCATAAATTGCTATTTTTATTTTTTTCTTATTTGCTATTTTTATTTTTTATTATTATCAGGTGAAAAGTGTTACACATGCCGTCCTGCTTTTATGTATTTGCAATGTAACTCATGCTTGCAATTTTGCTCATAATAGAAAACAAAACAAAAAACAATGGCAAAGTTACTTTTCTAATTGTTTCCAAATTATTCTTTATATTTATCCTACACGGAGAAAATTTTATATTAAATATTACTATGGTGTCGCACTAGCTGCGGAACCATCGAGGAATATACTATGTTTAGGTAAAATTACGTTATTAATTGTTTTTAAATAATGATTATAGTATTAACTTATAATTCTCTATGGTTCGCAGCTAGTGCGACACCTATAATATATATATATATATATATATATATATATATATATATATATATATATATATATATATATATACGGAAAGATTAGATATTGTTGTCAACGCTTATTGTCCCCTTCGTGCTGGACGCGTGCAATACGCGTCACGTTTTATCTCAGGACTGTTAGTACAGTAAATACGATAGGATTGTAATCTTCGCAAACATCAAGTAGATCATTAGAACACTTTTTCTTTAGAATATATAAATTTTATGATCATTTCAGTTAAAATTTTCGTAAACGCAGATGTGTAAGTCGTGACAAAGATTAGTTTTATACCAGGTATCACTTTTATTTAAAATATTCTTTCTGTTGACAATTCTCGTTGATCAAATCATTGTTACACTGGATTATTTGTTATTTAGATCGCTTGACAAGGGCCCAATCCTGAGAGTCGTAAAGTCTTGTAAAGTCGTTTCACTACACTTATTGCCAATTGTCGTCGAAAATAATAAATATTTTTGTTTTAATTATTATTGGCGGAACAAACAATTATTTTTATATAACTTCTTTCTTTGAATAATTTTAAAAATGGAAATTTTTTTGAAGTTTTACATGAAATATTATCTATATTTTAGAATTATAAGATACATGCAATAAATATTTAAGAATAATAAGTTTTTTTTAATTTTATTCTTTAAAAAAGGAGTTATAACTTTAAGCTTTGATATTGCTTGGAACGGATTATGTACGTTTCCATCTATAAAACGAAGACTCTTGAGATGAAGTGTCATGCGTTTTGCTTATAAACGTCCAGCAACTTGTTGTAAGAAAATGATGTTTTTTGTGTTACTTATGAATATACCGCGAGTTTTCAGTACCTCTCAAGTTTAGCCGCATAGCTTGATGCGCAAAGCAGAAAGCAAGATTCTAATCTGAAATGTTATAATACATAAATGTGTGGAATGTTTCATTTTTCGAATAGAAATAATTTTTTGAGTCAACAAATATTTCAACTTATTAGGTTTATAAAAATGCACGGTCCCGGACGAATCATCGCGTTTCCCGGGGCCTCTCCTCATCATCAGAAAAAACACGCTCAGATGGACATTCGCGGGGTTTTAGCCGGTAGAAATCCGGCACTCCCTCCGCCTCTCCCCGGAGGCGGGGGGGTCTTCCCCCTTTTCATCGAGGGGGCTACTGAGGAAACCGGGTTAGTCCCGGGATTCCAGTAGTAGAAGATTTCCCCGCGTTATAAAAAAAAAAGAAAAAAAAGGTTTATAAAAATGCATGTCACTTTTTTGTAGATGCATTTAGATTATCGAGGTTTGACTCTATAATGTGAACGCATCCTTATATTCGCATCGTATCATTGCAGTAGTGTAGACATACTGCAAAGTAAACAGATGACTCTCCTGTACGCCGATATAATCTACTGCGCGACCGTAAAGGTGCCATTTCACGTTGACGCTCGACGCTCATTTTCAGCGAGCAAAAATCTTCAAATATAATATATATTTGAAGATTTTTGACAACCGGATGCTACGTGTTGTGGAATATTTGCTGCGGCTTTTGCAACGGATGTAGTCTTAGGCAAAAATCCTTGCAAAGAAACATATTCCAATGATGTTGAATCTATGAGACGACACTTTATCACTATCGTAGAAAACCGTGAACTGTTGCCTTTTCCGAGACAGTAAATGTTCTTTGAATTATATTATTTCAAAGAATATTGTAATTATGCTTTCATATGGAAATTGCACACTCCAGAAAGCATGTGTGATAAAACTGTTAGAAAAAAGAATAATACATAACTTTATACATGTATTTTATATGTATTTATGGAAGTACGGTTTAACAAAAAAAAAAAACACCCAGTTTACCTATCTCGTAGGCAAACGGAAATGGAGAAACGATAAAAAATATTTGGTTGCGTTTCACAGAAATGGGCGATGGAGGGGCTCATTCCATATTGTCAAAATTGTCAGAGGCGTTTATCGTGGGCTGGCTATTTTTTACTTACTGCTAGAGGCGTCTGGCTACTTTTTAGTTACTGCCAGAGGTATTTATCGTGGGCTAGCTATATTTTATTTACTGTCAAAGGCGTTTATCGTCAACTGACAATATTTAATTTATTGCCAGAGGCGTTTATCGTGGGCTGGATAGTACAAATAAAGCGTTTTTTATGAGCTGACTAGTAAAAACGAATTATCAAAGGCATTTGTTGTGAGCTGATTGTGAGTTATATGAAAATGCTACAGGCGTATATTATACGTACAATTTTCATAAAACGCTATATGGTCACTTACAAAAAAGTCGCAATAGTCCGATATTCACTGCAGTACTAAAAACGCATTGTTTATATCACGTACATTATAGATTTTCAGTACTGCTGTGAATGTCGTACTGTTGCAACCTTTTTGTAAGTGACCATACGTCTATCTTCGGAAGCACGTACTCTCCGAGTCACCAATTTTGCCGAACTTTTACAGGAATGTAGTATTGGTATAGAAGTACCAAATGCTATCGGAGTCGATGCACCACCACTCAAGCGTTTTCGAGAAATCGCGGAATTTAGCACGCTACATTAGTATCGTTGCTGTAAAAGGTTTATCAAGCAACGTCGGTAGCTCAGCGGACTAGGCGCCGCGCTACGAGTCTGCAGGTCGCGTGTTCGTTTACTTTGTTATTTTTTTCACTCTCTTTTTTCTTTTACTGTTACAAATAAAAATGTGTAGGATGTATAACAATACGCAGACAAATTTTTTATATCATAGAACGTTTTTTTGTCTTTATCGTGAAAAAAAGTAACAGTGCACATATAAGTAGACAGGGAGTCCCAGTTTAACAACCCCATGCAAAAATATAAAAAATTGTAGAAGATACGGAAAAATTTTTTAGCTACAATTTATTGCATATGGTTTGAAGGGGGACATAAAATGAGAATTTTGGATCCGGCGCTCACTTTGGACCCAATAATACCCAACTTGATTGTCTGTAATGTAAACCTCAATTTTTATTATGTCATCTTTTTCTACGAATTAATTTGAACAACTTTTGTCTGAAACATTTTTTTATTTGCCTAATATTTTTTTAGATGTTCAAGGAAAACTTGATAACTTTTGCAATATTTAGCTTACAATATCTCGATAATTGTTAGTCGGAGGGAAAAATGGTACTTTTCCCTCCGAAAAGGACGTTTTTACTTCATTTGGTCTACAAAATATGCTGTTGCAATAGTACGCCAATTTTTGTAAACATTTGTGTATACATGAAAACTCCACAGAGATGTATACTCAAGATTTTACAAAAGTTGTGATACTATTGCAACAGCATATTCTTGATGCCAAATCAAGTAAAAAAAGTCTCCTGTATCACTTTTTCCTCTGCAAGGATTAAAATAAATAAATAAATTAATTAATTATAATTGTGGATGCAGTTTATTTCACGAATAATTGCTTTTATATCATTGTACCTATCTGTTTGTACACCTATACATACAGAAAACAATAAACATATGCATAACTTATTCCCTTGTTTCATATTTCGCCGCCTAGATGATACATATATTTATATACTTATTATTTGTGCATTGTTATTTTTTTTTCATGACAAAGACAAAAAAACGTTCGATGATATAAAGGATTTGTCTGCGTATTGTTATACATTCTGTACATTTTTATTTGTAATAGTAAAAGAAATAAGAGAGTGAAACAGATAACAGAGAGTAGACGAACACGCGACCTGCAGTCGTAGCGCAGTCTAGTCCGTCCGGCCAGCGACATTACTTGACGAACCTTTTACTGCCGCGGTACTAATGTAGCGTGCTGAACTTCAAACCGATTTCTCGAAAACGCTTGAGAAGTACATTATCTCCAGATAGCATTTGGTACTTGTATACCAAACTACATTCCTGTATTGTATGTACTTATATGGCTATATTGCTATGTTTACGCGGAGCGTTATACTTTTGTAAGAATTATCTCGGCTAGAACCCCCGTTTACGCGGAGAAAATTATCGTAAGTTGTGATAGTTTGAGTAAGTTACTACGGAAGTGTGTAACGCTCGCGTAAACATAGTATATGTAGTATATTAGAATATGTGTGCGTGCGCGCGTGTGAGTTCACACATATTATAATACATGCAATTGTAATTCTAATATTGCGTACAAATATATATTCATGTTTTGCATGAATACCTCTTTAGAGCAATATACAGAATTATATTTACGATAATGTAAGAAACGGAATTAAAAATATTGACATTATCGACATATTGATTCCAATTCCTACCACCGTGAAGGTAAAGGGCGGGCGCTGTAATTCGCGTTAGAGTTCGCCGGCCTTCTTTATCGACGCTAATCGAGTTCGCCTGCGGCTCCAGCATCTCCTTAAACCATTAATCAATCATAAAAATCAATTTTCTACAATCTTTTATAAAATTTATCAAAATCTTAAATAACACTTATTTTTCGTCTGAATGGTGTTTAGTAGTCTTGTTTGACTTCAAATAAACATAATATAACGCAATATGAATGAAAATGGCAAAATTGTAAAAGTCGATAAAAATCGATAAATCTTTGAAAATCTAATAAAAACCATGCGTGTAGAGTGTCGATAGACTCGTAGCAACCCTCTGAGTATGAATTTAACAATGAAAACTCGAATTGAATTGTTTAAACAAATTTTGTCATTTTCGCTAATAATTTGAAATTTGCAATAAAAATCACATGTCTGGCTTCTATTGAGCCCATAGAACTTATATCTAATGAAAAAACCCACGAAATGTCATTATTTAACAAAATTGTTAAAATTAGTGAAAACTTGAAATAAATGGAAAAATCATGTAAAAATGGTATATCTGGGTTTGTCTGATCCCAGAGAACCAATATCTGCAATAATATTCTGTAAATTATCATTATTTAACTAAGTTGTCAAAATTGGTCAAAATTTCAAATAAACGGAAAATTCACATAAAAATCATATTTCTGAGCTCCTCTGGCTCCAACAAACTTAAATCCATCAAGAAAACTCAATAATTATCGTTAATAAACAAATTGACCCAAACTTGCAAAATTCGCCAATCTTGCAAAATAATCGGATTTTTTGGCATGAATCACTTATTCTAATCACACTAACGTCAATCAATACTATAAACTTTGAAAATATCGGTTTTTTCAAAGTTTGACCAAAAATGGTCATTTTTGCAAATAATCGGAAAAATGCAATAAAAACTATATACACTCGCTCTGTAAGTCCCTACGAACCTGTCTATACACTTTGAACTATAAAAATATCAGTATTTAACAATTATTTGACCGAAATTGTTAAAATTCGTCAATATCGCAAAAATCGTATCAGAAATCATGTAGCACGATTACTTAACCCTAAAAGAGATGATCGGCACTCAAAAAACCGTAAAAAGTTCATTGTTTATTAAAATTGTCAAAAAGTTGCAAAATTGAAAATTTCACCTAAAAATCATATGAGTGTCATCCCTATGCATCACACAACTCAATTATAATAAAATATCTCAACATTTATACGTATTTAACAAAATCAACGAATTTGTTAATTAACGGTCGGATCGTTGCAAATCGAGTATTTTCCACTTCAGTGGATCACAACTAACTCACCTATGATATAAAAACTTTAAAATTTGCATTATTCAAAGAATTTACATTTTTACCTCGAAATTTGATCCAATCGTTATTTCGACACAAACGAAGTATATTTAAGCTCTACACGTCCCTCTGAACTCAAATATATCCATATCATATCAAAAATATAAAGATATCTTAATCTCGATATTTTAACCCTTTATGTACCGGAGTAGTAAAGTAACTAAAAATCGGTTTAACCGGTACGTAAAAAGGAAATAAAATTGTTTAATATGCGTTTAAACGCTTCTTTAAAATAATAATAGGTGGTACGCTTGTAAATTAATTGCCCGTTTGGAAGGGTCTTTATCTTGACATAAAACACACTCTAATATTATTTGAATAAACGTATCCCGTTTGGAAGGGAAATAGATATAATCGTATCCTTAACTCTTAAACGCGCGCATTGCTCGTTTGGAAGAGCTTTGACTATTTAACGCAATAATCCGTTTGGAAGGATTTATATGAAACCCGCAAATAATGATAAATAGTTATGCGAGGTGCTTCTCGCACCCACCTTTTACTCCATCGCCTGGCTTGCAGATATGGCGTCTCCGCGCCTTGATCGAATGCAGCATCCATCATCGGAGTAGTCTGGCCAGCCCGCACCGAGTCATCCTCCGCCGGCTCGTGGCTCAAAGGCCGTGGGGTATTGTTACCACTCTGCGTATCCTGCTCTGGAATGGGAGTTGAACTCCGAACCTCCTTTGAGAACAACTTCTTCATTGCTTTTGTTTTACCCGCGTCTGCAACGCTGCTCTGCTGCCTCTCGTCCATCTCTGACACGAATAACGCCGATGAAGCCGACTCCAACTTTGACGTCGGTTTCAAGGTTAGATTTTCTTATGAAAAAGTACACTCAACTTCGATGATTAACACCCAAAGTTAAGTGTTAACACTAAACTTACGCGAGTTGACACTCAAATTTGGGCGTAAGTTTAGTGTTTGCCATCAAAGTTAAGTGTCAACTCTTAAATTTAGGTGTAGATTGAG
This sequence comes from Temnothorax rugatulus, assembly GCA_035220575.1. Taxonomy (NCBI): domain Eukaryota; kingdom Metazoa; phylum Arthropoda; class Insecta; order Hymenoptera; family Formicidae; genus Temnothorax; species Temnothorax rugatulus. The sequence goes on along the minus strand of JASTWL010000422.1, from coordinate 129,212 downwards.
TGTTGACCATTAAGGTTTAGGTAAGTTGTGGGTTTAATCCTCAATGATGAGTGTATATTGGGAGTTTATTCTCAATGATAAGTGTAGGTTGGGGATTAAGCCTTAATGTTTAGTGTAGGTTGGAGATTGATCCTCATCGTTGGATGTTGGTTTGGTGTTAACAGGGTGTTAAACTTTAATGTTCTATGTCGATTTAATCAGTGTCGCCATGATCCCTTTATCGTTGGGTGTCGTTTAAATGTTATTGTGTTAATCTTCGTTAAGTGTCAATTGACGGCCCTTATTATTATTATTAATCGAGTATTGATAATATAGTACTATAATTTACTCCGTGAACATATATGCACACACATACATAAAGAATAGATTTTTTTTTAGATTTATGTTTTTTTAAATTTGATTCTTAATTATTTTTCAATTCAGAATAATAAATTTCTTCTGCCAGTATAGAATAACAATTAAAGTACTTTTAACTCGACTGTGACTGGCAATATATAACGTCTTTCCGATATGAACATTGAAAAAACTGTGAGCCAACTTGGTTTGTCGGATTCACACAGCACTTTTCCGGATCAATCATCGAGACATTATTAATTTCGACCATGGGTTTTGGTCAGTGATGTAATTTTCTATATTAAATAGTTTGAATTTTTATTGCAAAAAAATATCACCCCAGCCAGGGTTTGAACCTGGAACCTCCCGTATACCGTGCGGGTGTCGTGCCAGGAAAGTTCCAGGTTCAAACCCTGGCTGGGGTGATATTTTTTCGCAATAAAAATTCAAACTATTTAATATAGAAAATTACATCAACTGACCAAAACCCATGGTCGAAATTAATAATGTCTCGATGATTGATCCGGAAAAGTGCTGTGTGAATCCGACAAACCAAGTTGGCTCACAGTTTTTTCAATGTTCATATCGGAAAGACGTTATATATTGCCAGTCACAGTCGAGTTAAAAGTACTTTAATTGTTGTTCTATACTGGCAGAAGAAATTTATTATTCTGTTATTATACACCTTCGATGAAGAAATGGTGCTCCATCTGATAGTTGTTATTGCGATGAAATATCACCACAGCCCCAGTGGTCTAACTGGCACGACACCCGCACGGTATACGGGAGGTTCCAGGTTCAAACCCTGGCTGGGGTGATATTTTTTCGCAATAAAAATTCAAACTATTTAATATAGAAAATTACATCAACTGACCAAAACCCATGGTCAAAATTAATAATGTCTCGATGATTGATCCGGAAAAGTGCTGTGTGAATCCGACAAACCAAGTTGGCTCACAGTTTTTTCAATGTTCATATCGGAAAGACGTTATATATTGCCAGTCACAGTCGAGTTAAAAGTACTTTAATTGTTATTTTTCAATTCATTAAATAAATTCTTTATTTTGTCAGGTAGCGTCTTTAGGCGTTCTCATGCATGCTGTTAACGTTATTATATTAATATTATATTATGTTAAATATACGAATTTTATATTAATAATTATTGTACATCAATTGTAATTGCATTATTATTTTTAATATTTACCAGTTATTATCAATACACGATTTTTGAACGCTATAAAGATATGTTATATAAAAGTATAAGCAACAAGGAAGTGTCAGAATCAAAGGATCGTCACTAATCCGTTCGATCATCGATGTCAAGCGATGTTAGGTGCGGTACTGACTCGGATGGGTGACCGCGCTGTACCCTTATGGAAAAATACACTCAACTGTTGGTGTTTAACCGTTAAAAAAACACCAAAGAAAAACCCTTAAAGTTGGGTGTGATTTTTGGATCACCAATTGAAGGTTAACCTTCAAATGATGGTTAACCTTCAATTGGCGGTCCGAAATCACACCCAACTTTAAGGGTTTTTCTTTGGTGTTTTTTTAACGGTTAACACCAAAAGTTGAGTGTATTTTTCCATAAGGGCTTGGACGTTGTAGATGTATATGTTCAGGCTGAGAGTTAAATGCAGATTAAATTAGATTTTAAAAACAGTATATTTTAATCTAGCATATGCATACATTATTTTTCAAGAAAATAATATAAAATATAAAATAGATAATATAATATATAAAATAGCATAAAATAACCCTTATGCTATTTCCTTGTTGCTTATACTCCTATATAACATATCTTTATAGCGTTCAAAAATCGTGTATTGATAATAACTGGTAAATATTAAAAATAATAATGCAATTACAATTAATGTACAATAATTATTAATATAAAATTCGTATATTTAACATAATATAATATTAAAATATAATAACGTTAACAGCATGCATGAGAACGCCTAAAGACGCTACCTGACAAAATAAAGAATTTATTTAATGAATTGACAAATAATTAAAAATCAAATTTAAAGAAAAATAAATCTAAAAAAAATCTATTCTTTATGTATGTGTGTGCATATATGTTTACGGAGTAAATTATAGTACTATATTATCAATACTCGATTAATAATAATAATAATAAGGGCCGTCAATTGACACTTAACGAAGATTAACACAATAACATTTAAACGACACCCAACGATAAAGGGATCATGGCGACACTGATTAAATCGACATAAAACATTAAAGATTAACACCCTGTTAACACCAAACCAACATCCAACGATGAGGATCAATCTCCAACCTACACTAAACATTAAAGCTTAATCCCCAACCTACACTTATCATTGAGAATAAACTCCCAATATACACTCATCATTGAGGATTAAACCCACAACTTACCTAAACCTTAATGGTCAACACTCAATCTACACCTAAATTTAAGAGTTGACACTTAACTTTGATGGCAAACACTAAACTTACGCCCAAATTTGAGTGTCAACTCGCGTAAGTTTAGTGTTAACACTTAACTTTGGGTGTTAACCATCGAAGTGTTGAGTGTACTTTTTCATAAGGGAACACCACTGCATATTGCAGAAAATACGAATCAACCAAAGTTAATTGCAGTTGGACCAAATAAACTTGCAGTTGAACAATATTTTTTGAAGATTCATACAATCTTATTACCGGCAAAAGATATAATTAAAGCTATTGATTACCTTTTTAAAGCTCATTATGTATTTCATATAAGGATTATGATGGAGATTTAAAAAACTTTTGGATACTAATACAACACTATTTCTATAAAATATCTGGCAAATGCAGTAATAAGGTTATTGAAACCTATACAAAAATTGAAACTGCAAGAAATAAGTCAATGCAATAGACTTTGTTCAATCATATTTTGCTTCTTTAAAATCGAAATAACATAAGTTTTATTTGGTCCTACTGTCTTTCAAGAGATAAAGAAAAAATATATTAGTTTTCGTTTTTTCTCAATTTTTTATTTAGGTTTAATTGTTAAAAAGAATTAAACTTAAAGTTTAGTTTATTTATTTAAAGACATTAAGTACTTTCTGAGTTTCTTCCATATAAGTATTTTTTACCGTTATTTCTATAATTAAAATATATTTTTAAAATTCTATTAAAAGGAAAAATAAAACCTTGAAATAATTACTTTAATAATTATAGTTAAATTAAGTTAGTACCTCAATTACTACACTCCTCTGTCTTACAATAATGTCTTTTGAATGTTATTTGTGTATCAAGAGACACGGTAGTGTCTCGCGCCAAGTACACGCGGAGCGAGACGCACCGTGACTCTTTTACGCGACGCGACGAGTTGCGAGTACTCAAGATGTTGAGATCTCAATAACGAGTGAACGGATCAAGTTTTAAGTAGGCTTGATCTATAGCTGAGGTCGAATTATAAAGAAAAATGTTTTCATTTTTCCGCTACGTGCCCTACGAGCGGAGATATTGCGATGCAAAGTCCTAATGTGAAATTTTTTTGTTAAGATACGTCGTCGTCGTCGTCGTCGGCTCTCAATCAGACAAACGTAACTTTCACTATTTTCAACGGTAGATGGCTCTTGATTTCTGATAAGTCGCGCGCATATTATTATACCTACATTATATTTTTACAAACACTGAAAGATGATTGGAAATTATCTAAGATATAATCATAGAAGTACTTGCTTTACCTGTTCTCTCATAGCTCTCATCGATGTAGATTCGTATCTTCCCATGTGCGAATGTCGGACTTCTGCCAGAGTTGTCCGCATGGCCCAGAAGTGGCACAATATTGGTTGCCAAGACTTGATGGGTGGTACTGTCCCAGTACGGATAAACCGCTAGATCAGTATTGTGCCAATCTCGGTGACCAGTACCCCCATGCAATCATATTCTGTTCTGAGCCGAGTCCCGTCTCAGTATAGACCGTGTATAAGGCCTGAAGTGATATTGATCTACGGTCGAGAGTCGGCTCAGTATTGGGCATGTATTGGGTCGACTTAGAAAATTTTCGCTCGGGCGACACCGGAGGTAACAACCGCGCGAAAGCAACACGTCGCGAGGGGACTTTTCGCTAGAGCCCACGCCGGAGGTAACAACCGCGTTTGTGCCTCTCGGTTACAAGTACCCCGAATTACGGTGTCATTCGTCTCGCTTCGCGTCAACGTGGGGTATTGTCGATCCCCGAGACCGGCTGCCGGATATCCCGTACGGTAATCGAATTCGCGGTCAAGTCCCGATGGTCTCGATATTTCGCCTCCGGCGCCCGTAAGCGACCGTGCGTCGCCGATCGCTCGGCCGGCCGGTTGGGTACTATAAGAGGTGCGGTGCGCTCGGCGAGCCGAGCGACACGAGCGATATGTATGGACGTGCAAACGCGTTTCGCTTGGTCCGTACGAATGTGTAAAACGTTTGTGGAATACGTACACGAAAGAGGCACGTACGACGAAGTCGACGTGTCGCGGGGAGCATTGTTTCCCGTTCGCTCGCGCTCGTAGTCGATCGCCACTGTCGTGTAACTTATACGAACATAGCATTGCCACGAGTCGGTGTCGAAAGACCGAATTAGACTTGGAGAAATTCTCGCTCGAGCGGCGCCGGAGGTAACAACCGCGCGAAAGCAATACGCCGCAAGGGGATTTAGAAAGCTTTTTGCTCGAGGAGCGCCGGAGGTAACGACCGCGGCACGAAAGCAACACGCCGCGAATATGATATGGCAATCAGTGTTGTCCCCGTACTAGTACTCTGTGTCGGGCCAAAGTTGGCGCCAAGAGTTGGCCCAATACTGGCAATCAGTGTTGTCCCCGTACCAGTACTCTGTGTCGGGCCAAAGTTGGCGTCAAGACTGGGACCCGTGTTATCATTCCGACATTGTCCCTGTAATGACCCCAATTTTAGCTTGTACTGGCCCAGAATCGTCAGCCGGTACTGGTAACTCTGGCACCAGTACCAAGCCAGCACTGAGCCTTTATGAAATTCGCACATGGGAGGTTGAATATATGTGGAGCAGAGTTGCAAGGAATTAATTACTTTTTTAATTAATTTCCGTCTTTAATTGACAATTGATATCAAACAATGTAATTAAAAACTATTTAATTAAAATTGAATTAAGCGGAGTTAATCGAAAGCCGTTTAATTGACGATTGATATGAGCGAATTCAATCGAAGACCATTCAATTAACGATTAATTTAAGCAGAATTAATCGAAGATCGTTCGACTGACGATTGATTTAAGCGGAGTTAATCGAAAGCCGTTTAATTGACGATTGATATGAACGAATTCAATCGAAGATATTCAATTAACGATTAATTTAAGCAGAATTAATCGAAAATCGTTTGATTGACGATTGATTTAAGCGGAGTTAATCGAAAGCCGTTTAATTGACAATTAAATAGACAAATTGAGAAATATTTTTACAGTAACATGATAGTTTAAAGTTTATAAAAGGCCATAACGCACGAGTTTTTAAAATGGTTGTTACATTACATGTGAGAGAGTTGCCAGAACCAATGGACAAAAATATTCTTAAATTTGCACAAATCAGTTGTTAATTAAAATCTTTTCAATTAAATGCGCTCACATTAATCGTCAATTAAACGGCTTTGGATTAACTCCACTTAAATAAATCGTCAATCGAACGATCTTCGATTAATTCTGCTTAAATTAATCGTTAATTGAATGATCTTCGATTGAATTTACTCTTATCAATCGTCAATTAAACGGCTTTGGATTAACTCCGCTTAATTCAATTTTAATTAAATAGTTTTTAATTATATTTATTTAAAATATTTATTAATTAAGTTGATTGAATTATATTTGTTTAAATTAATTTTATTTAATTTAAAAATTATATTTGATTATAATTCAAACCCTGATGTGGAGGTACGACTCTCTTTTACATCGGAGTAGAAATGTCAGTCGATGTCTTAGTGAGTTGATCTTGAGCTTGATGTTAATCCAAGATTTTAGAAGTTGTGTGATGTTGTAGCCAAACTTCTTTGTGATGGTCTCGAAAAATCCTTCGTTTCCGTTGAATACCATTATTAGGTCAAAGGTGTATGTTAAAAACAGTCAAAATGAGAATTTAAATCGCCAGTGAATAATGAAAAAATCAGCTTAGGTATCGTTTATTCGACCTAACATAATTTGTATCCAGACGCTTGAAAAGGACCGAAATCTACGGTCGAAACGTAGCGTTGCTTAAATAAAATTGGCCAGTTGAGTCGAATAAACAATACCTAAGCCGATTTTTTCATTATTCACTGGCGATTTAAATTATAGTGTATATTTAAAAAGTAAATGAGGTCATTGATGGAAAAAGGGCATATAGGCTTAAATCATCTAAATCGACTCAGATATGTGTTATACCTATATATAACATACAAAGGACATGTGTATTCTCTAATGTTTACATAACACAAATGCTGTTATACTGCCGCGATCCTGAAGATTCGCGCAGCAGTGCGTAAGGTAAATGTCCCTATGGCCGACACCTATAAGGCCGACCCAACAAAAGAATGGCGTTGTCAAGCGTGACGAAAATAAATTCGATAAAGAGTTTCATACTGGTAGATAGCTTCATCCATGCACTTTCCAAAAATCATAGGCTCAATCCATTCCGTCAAGTATTTTTCTAGATAGAGAAGAATAAAGGCGCACTAGTGCGTGCCCCCTCTACCGACCAGCTGTGCCCAATTCCGACCGGGCATGTCCCCATTACCGATCACCTTTTTTCAGAGCATGCGAGGCGGAGGTTTCAAACGAAAAGTAAACATAAAAATGAACATAAATCAATGATAAACATAAAAAATACACATAAATCATGAAAATAGATATTTTATTTTAATTTGATGATATCAAACAATCAATATCAAAGAGGTTATCGCTGACTTGAACGATAAAGAGAATTCATAGATGATCAGATATGTAAAGAATAAGGAATATATATTGAAATACGGTTATATAATCGTAACATAATATCTCGAAATGCTTTTCGTTCGTATAGCATGCATATTACATTTATTTAAAACACACGGTTTCCACAATACAATAGATATAATTAATGTATGCTATTTAATAGATATATCTTAAAAGTAGATGCATTGCAACCGGATGAATGTTACATAGTTATATTAGCTAACTTTCTTTACTTTGACATTTTTTTTTTTTTTTCTTTAACTGCTCTTGCCTTTTCCTCGCCTTTTCTTCTCGTTCCAAGCGTTTCCTTTCTTTTTCAGCTTCGATGATACGTTTCTTTTCTTCAGCAGCTTCGAGTCTTTTTTTTTTTTTTCTTCTCTTCGGCTTCTCTTTTTTTGTTAATACTAGCTAATTCGCGATTCCTCTTTTTTTCTTCGATATCATTATTCTTCTTAATTTTTTCTAATGCTTTCGCTGCATGATAAGCCTGCCACTCTTGAGAAGTCACAACGGTCGAAATTTTTTCTTTTTTGCGTCGTTTCTTGTCATCTTTCTCGGTTGGCAATGGCCAGAAAAGGGCTTTTTGAAATGGGACGGGAACATTCTGAGGCATACAGTGACCGCTCGTCGTAGGCGGTATTATTTCGCATGCCTGTGAACTGCTGTGTCTGGCATATTCTGATGCTCTCACGAGAACGTCAGAATTAGGAGTCTGTCGCGATACTCTTCTTTCCCCTGAAATATGCATGGTTTATATGCATTCTAAAGAAAAGTTGCATAATTGTTTTGAATTATGCATTCAGTATGTGCATATGTAGTACCTATCGAAAGATCATTTTCGAGATCCACAGCTTGTGGCCCTGACGCCGTCGACTGTTGTGCGATGAACTCCAAGTCGCTATTCGCCGTCCCAGCGCAGAAGTTGTGATCGCTGTCGGGATGCTGGCACGGAAGATCCATCGGTTCATCGAGTGTGGATTGGAGTGTGGAATGTCTCTGCAATGTCCTTTCATCTTCACCTATACGAAAAAAGATTTCACGTTTGAATAAAAATCAACGGGCGCTATAGAAAATCATTCCATGAACATGGATGTACTTTTTGAAGCAGTTTCACGATCAACGAGAGTTGTCTTCTGATGCAGTGAATTGTTCGTCGCGCTTTCCAGTAGAGATGAATCGACATTGAAGATTTGATTATCGCCGGGGTCCTCAATGACTTTTGACAGTAAACCATCATCCTCGATTTCCATTATTGTTGCCTCGTCTGTAAGTGTCTCGATCAAGTCGTCACAATGGATAATTTTTTCTGTAATAGTCGAATCGATAAGCGAGTCGTTCTTATTGAAGTCAAGATTTTGCAAATTCTCGAACTCCAATGTAAAACAGGAAATTTCTTTTTCGCCCTGATTATTGACGCCAACAGTTGCATGTTGAACAGGGATTACAGCGACTTCGTGATCCGAGTATTGCTGTTCTTCTCTCTCCAGACTCGCTGTTTCCTGCTCGGTGTTCGGCATACTATTCGTATTATCGTGAGAAGTTGTCGCATCGTCGCGTTGTCTTTTCGAGTCTAGAGAAAGCGAGATCGAAAAGGAAAAGTAGATGGAGAAACCAAGCAAAAGTAAGATTCAAAAAAGAACCGGTAAACGCTATATAAAGAAAATAATCAGCAAAATAAAGAAACGAAGAAAAGAGTAAAAAAGACGAGGAAAAGCAAGGTTGAAAAAAAATGATAGGATAATCGTTATTAAAGCAAATTATTAGCAAAATAAAGTTCTATTACGTTGACGAATAGCACTCCAAACTCGAAAAAGACTCTGATCCTCTAAATTGCCCGTCCACGATTCCAGGATTTCAGAAGACTTAAAATTCTGCAGCGTAGTCTTAGGGATGTATTTTTCGATGGATGTTAGGAGATTGTCAGGATCAGCCTCAGGAATTTCTCTTGCGCTCTGTTCGTTTGTTTCAACCGTTGATTTCAAACGGGAAATCAGTTTCTGATAATTCGCAGCATCTGGATTTAATGGATGCAAACCACAAGCCTCGAATCCTCTACGTAGAATATCGGAGCTGCGGATCGTATCAAGAGCTTGTTGGAATAGAGGTGCGAAGTGCTCCTTTCTCATTCGTATGCCGTTATGGTTCATCCTCCATTCAGTCGTCGCTTTACGCCAGGCACCTTTTGCTGGTCGAAAGAAGGCAACATCAAGTGGCTGTATTACATGCGTTGCATTGGGGTACAACGCAACGAGTATAATCTTGCGAATTCTACAGAATTCACTAAGCGCCATGGTTAGATGTGATGAGTGGCCGTCCATGTACAGCACGACAGGAAATGAGATATTATTCGCAACCAGCCAGGGATAAAATACGTTCGTGATATACTCAAAAAAGCTTTCGCCGGTCATCCACCCGCTCTCGGTTTTTCCTATTCCCCACGATTGAGGAATACTTGCGGATATACTGGCAGGGATCCTCTCGTACGTAAACAGAATCATCGGCGGTGCCATTGCGCCAGCAGCATTGGCCGTGAACAAGACGGTCAAACATTCTTTATCATCGTTATTGATAAAGTTGTACACAGCTTTATCTCCTTTTTTTACCAATACTTTTTCGCTCTTTGAGCTGAGATAAAACGCTGATTCGTCGCAATTAAAAATCTTTGTCGCATCAAGATCGACAGCATTTTCCTTCTCTAAATGAGTCTTAACTTCGGCAAACCATTTTCGTAAAGCAATTTCGGTTACTGATGATCGCGAGTATGATAGATTTTGGGCAATTCTTTGTGCCAACTCCGGGTGACGCTTGAGAAATCCATCATACCAGCTGCGGCCTGGGAAATTGTTTGTAAATGGATTCTCTCGATTCAGTTCTTTGATAAGACTTGCCACACTAGAAATGAGGACACTTTTCGTGCCTGGAAATCCGCATGCACTCATGTGCATCATCCACTGAACGATTTGTTGCTCTTCTTCGTCGGAAAGCACGGTCGGAGGTCCACCTTTCTTCAGAACTATCAGGCTGAGACATTTTGTCGCGGATAGTGGTTTTCGGTACATTATATTGGAGACTGACTGCCCGAAGTCTTCGCCCAGCCTTTGCAGCAGCTACAGCTGCTGTTAAAGTTTCTTCTGTGTATTTCTGTCTCTTCTTCTCTTTCTTAGTCTTCGCCATTTCTATCAAACAAATAAATTTTTTTTAAAGTAATCATTAATACTATTATTATAATACTATTATTATTGTTGTAATTATTGCTCCCATTTATATTATTATAAAATTTTTTCTCATTTCTTTACCGCCAGTCACAAAAATCTATAGATATCTCTGCGTTATGTAATCTGCGTAGCAGGGAATAAATTATTGTCATGTACGCAGACTTCGATCATAAACTCTACAGCATTTATGATCGAACAACAAAATTTATATAATATTTTTTATAGATATTTTAGTGTTCGACAATATACTGACGTTTACGTGTACGGTACTGGAGACATGCAGGCGTTTTGTTGTGTCTAACCTCGACCATCGAATAAATAAAAAAAATGACAGTTTTTGACAAATTTTTTTTTCCGAATATGGCAATCAAACTGTAACGAACCATTTAGCGCTCGAATTATTCCTTACAAAAGGATTTTGAACGAAATACGGACTATTTAGGCGACCGACAATTCTTAACCTCACTCTTAAGAATACGCGTGGATGGTGACGTGCGGCAAGAAATGCGAAAAAAATATATCTAATTATTGTACTTACTCTGCACGTTATAATTCTTTTGTACTGCACGAATTCCGGAATTTTTCCACTCCACTAATCAACGTGTTGATGAATCGGCAGCCTCGTAAATAACGTTTCACGTCAAAGTGGTCGGTAGAGGGAACATGGTCGGCCATAGGGACATTTACCTTAGTTGAAAAAGATTATGAGCATACCTTTATATAACTCATTGAAACTGCAAGTGACAAAAATTATGCATTCCAATTTGTAGAATGTCTTACTTAAAAAATTAACTTTTAAAAAATTATCTTAAAAAATTAAATTTTTAATTTATTTTTCTATTTTTTTATTTAAACAATATATAAAAAAAGTTGTAAACTAAATAGGTAATTATATTTGAGTAAACAAATAAAAAAAGACCACTTTTTACGATTTTATCCCATTTATGGGAAAAAGAGCACATAAATCAATTTTTTAAAACAAATGAAATAAATAATATTATCTTCAAATCATGACCCCTGTTTTCAGAACGTTTAAAGGACATGTTACTACATTTAAAAAAAAATTGGTTTTAATTGCATTAATTTTCATTAAGTAATACTCTAATAAAACTTTGAAGTCGATTTTCTCGAAATAATATTTTGGCGTATGTGCCCTTTTTCCATCAATGGCCTTATTAATATTTATTGAATGTTTATTTCTCTTAATACTATATATATAATATTTTTTTAATTTATTAATCTAGTTTTTAATAAATTAAAATCGTAATTATATAGGGGAGACCGGGGCTAAACCGCCAACGGGGTTGAACCGCCAAATCAAATATCTCGGAACCTGTATATTGTGCGAACTCGCTATTAACATTGTAAACGCTACTTATGGTACCCATGTGACCAATTTCGGCAGGTTACCTGCCGTGTTATGATTTTTACGAGGGCAAACGTGTTTTCGGAAGGTGAAAGTGAAATTTTCTGCGCGTGGAAATTTTGTAATATCTTGAATATTATTGTATCACCGAATCTCAAAGTAAGTGATTATAGAGAGTAATGCATGCTGAACACGAATCCAGTGTAGTTTTTTCATTATCGTTGATGTCTAATATTTCGTGGGCGATCAAACCTGAAACTTATGTTTGGGGCTTATCCGCCAGTAAGCACCCGGGGCTGGTCCGCCAGTCTCGTCACTGTGGCGTGCCGGGCGCACGACTTCAGCTCACGGCGATTTCAGGTTAGGTTTCCCTCGAGCGTGATTCTGTCTTCCCTTGCACGTGCGTCAGTTTGAATAGGAGGGAAATGGTACGCACGTTTCGTCGCAAAACGACTCCCGTCGACAAGGAGCAACTCAAGAAGGCAGTTCTTGCGGTGAGAAAAGATAAAATGAGCGTTTCCGCAGCCGCAAAACAATTCGAAGTCCGGAGAAGCACGTTGAACGACTTGAAAAAAAATGCCACACAAACAGAACCGCAGCCTTCGACGAGCAGTGGGCGTAAATCGAAATCAAGGAAGCAGCAGCGGTCGGATTCTGACGAAGACTTGGATAATACGTGCTGCGTGTGCTCAGAGAAGTTGACAATAAATAGAGCATATGGGAAACAATGCATTGCGTGCGAGCGTAGGGCACACAACATATGCGTGCGCTTGTCAGGATCTGTATTCACGTGCCTAAATTGTTTTATGGAATAAGTAAAAAAAATGTTTCGCATAAAAATTTTTAATAAATTTTTATATTTTTCTCTTAAAAAACAATTATTAAAATGTATCCTATCATTTTTCAGGATTAGATGTACGTATATGTATTGAAAATGCAGTGTGACGGATTAGCCCCGGGGGGGTGGCGGTTCAACCCCGACATTTTTGAGATTTCAATTTTTCCACCGTTGTCGTTTTTGCTCTATACCGGTTAAACAAAGCGACCTAGATAAAAATTTCCTATATAAATTTTGTAGCTAAAGGTTCACTCTTTACAGTGGTATACCACATTTAACTAAAATTATTTATTTTGTTGTTAAAAATCGGCACCGAACAAAAACTGGCGGTTTAGCCCCGGTCTCCCCTACTAAAATTACTATAAGTTTAAACAAAATTATTAATTTTATAACATAAATATTAAGATATAGTTCGATAATTACGTTTATTTAACCATCTCTCTCCTTCCCCCTCCCCCTCCCCTCTCATCCCCCTCTCTCTCTCTCTCTCTCTCTCTCTCTCTCTCTCTCCCAAGATTAAATTTTGTAAAATTTCATCACTTTGTATTGCACATACACTACCGTTTAAAAGTTTGGAAGCACTACCTCTTTAAGAAAAGCCACAGTGGTACCAATACAATTCTTTAAATATCCTTGGAAAATGATTAGAAACAAATAATTCTGTGTTTAATAGTTAAAACCAAAAACACAGTAACGTTTCTCGTACATGACGATTTTCTTTAAAAGTATTAGCCAAACTTTTGAACGATAGTGCATGCACATATTATTAAAATATATACATAATAAAGAAATAAATATATTTTTATGTTAAAACTTATAATCTCTAACTTAACTTAAGCTAATTTAATTTAATTTAACTTGATTTAATATTTATTAAGTTTATTTAGATATTTAGCCACTATTCCTTGTTTTTTTTTTTTTTGTAAATATATATCTATTTCAATGTGCTGTAAAAATTTTCTATAATACTGATCATTTCTTTTTCCTTAAAGCCTATAACATCTTAATTTATATTTTAATTTATTGTAAAACTTATTTCTTAAAAAAATAATATATATATATATATATATATATATATATATATATTCATATTTATATGTAAATCTTGTTATAATAAATTAAAAAAGTTCTGATTAATCAAAACAAATAAATTAAATCAAAATAAATAGGTTCCACAATGTTAGTGTTTCATCTGTCTAGTCAATAAGACACAGCCAATTCTAAAATTAGTTGCCTAAAGATTGAAATAATTACAGAATATTTTTTTAACTCTGATTAAAATTAGTCAAATTCGAAATTGATTGGTTTTATGAATTATTCAGATTTCAAATTGTGGCCACATATATGTAAAACATATACTAATCAGGGCTGGGTAACATTTGAAATGGTTCCATTTTAAATATGTATTTAAAATGGAAATGACATTTTGCATTTTTTATTTTAAATGCTTTTTTGGAAAACCATTTCCATTTGACATTTTAAATGGAAATATCCATACATTTAAGTATTTAACCATTTGTAAAATGGTTTTTCTAAGCGCTCACAAATTTTCTCTAGTGTCATTCCATGCGTTAGCATGCGCCCATGACACGAGACGCCTATGCGTGTGCGCACGAGGTCTTCGCGCCAATCGCGCCTTCGCGCACGTTGATTGTCAAAGACAGACAGACATATGAATCTCTCTGACGACTCTTGAGAGCCTCTACTCTAGGAGAGAAAGGTGCCAGGCGGCAACAGGTCACGTGACGTTACTGACGTTCACCCCAGCCAAACAAAAGATTCGCTTATAACCTGACCTGGCGCCTGGCACTTTGCTCTCAAAGGCTTATCTCTGACGAGTGACAGAGCGTTGGAAATCTCCGTGGACATAATCTATTAATCTCTTTGTATCGGGTATCGGCACTATCGGCATCGGCTGTGTAGTCAGTGTAGTGTGGTGTGTCCACAGTTTTGCAGTTGAAAATGACAAGCAATCAAGAGGATAATGACATCGGAGAAAACGAAAATGCGAATGACATTCATTTAAATAATAAAACAATACCCCTAATATTAGATGGGACATTTTTCGAGATAATTCGGATCGAATCCGAAAAGGTACAAGGAGAATGTACAACATGTAAGCATAGAATAAAAGTTCGAATCAGTTCAACCACGAATTTTTTGAACCACTTGAAGGTAAGCATTTTTGCATCATTTAGCATCATTAGCATCATTTTCATTAATATAAATATATAATATTATTAACATTACATGTATATATAATAATAGAACTTTATATAATACTGTTACGCCCGTGCTGAGACGCCCGGTACACGCGAGTCGGACGTGAAGTGAGGAGCGTCCCGTGGCAACGGTTGTTAATTAGCGACGCGAGTCAGATTTGAATCTGGGCTTTCGTGCCGAACGAACGTGTCTGCCCTGTCGCTGTATTTTTAAATAAAAAACGAGTTTCTTATATCAGAGTGTCCTTCCTTGCTTCCCGCGAGCCGCGAGTGATTGAGTGAGTGGCGTGAGACATTCAGCCGAGCGTAACATTTTGGGGGCTCGTCCGGGATCGGACGAGCAAATCGATCAGACGAGCGGATCAAATGGATCAAAGGAGCGAGCGGATTAGAATGGAGACGGAACGGAGCGAAGGAGTCGTGACGAGGAAGAGAGCGCGGGTTGAGACCCCTCGAGCGGGCGCGTCCCAGGTGCGGACTTTGGAGATGTCTGGATCTGCTCTCGGCACGTTCGTGGCAGAGATTCGCCGAATCCGCGTGGAGCAGGCGCGCAGGGATGAGGATATTGTGACGATGCTCCGCCAGCGCGACGAAGAACTTCGTCTTCTAAGAGAACAGCTAAGTCAATCTAATTTTAGAGGATGCGGGGACGCGAGCGCGGGTCGTGCAGAACCGAGACACGCGGGTCCGGAGCGCGATTTCGCGGAAGAGAATGACGTGCGTCGCGCAGAGTCGAGCGAGGGGGGCGTTCTCGATTATAAGCTAAAACCTGACACTTTTGATGGGACGACTCCTTTACGAGAGTTTTTCTCTCAATTTGAGATAATCGCACGCGCGAATCTGTGGAACGATGCGGCAAAGACCGTCGCTTTGGCGTCGAATTTGAGAGGGAAAGCGCGTTCGGTTTTAGAATCTTTTGAGAATATCGAGAATCTGGAATACGCGGAACTAAAAGCCAAATTGGAATTGCGTTTTGGGGACAAACATCTTTCTCAAAACTATTACTCGCAATTTACGAATCGTAGACAAAGATTCGGTGAGGATTTCGCGACTTTTGGTTCCGAATTGGAAAGACTGGCTCGCCTCGCGTATCCCGAGTGCTCCTTTGCGGTGCGCGAAAAGATTGCGTGTGCGCAGTTTATTTCGGCGCTCTCCGACGGTTTTATTAAGAGAACTCTCCAACTAGAAGGGATAACCTCTCTTAAATTAGCTGTGGAGAGAGCAAAAGCCGTCAGAATCATCCAGGGGGAGAATTATGAGAGGAAAAAGGAAAAATTTAATCGGACTTTTGAAAAAAGAGATGCGCAGAAGGGGGGAGAGGACGAAAAAAGGGAGAAGCGTGAGGGGGAGAAAGGAAAAGAGTGGCACCCGTTTGACCACGTTAATATTGACCACGGTCCCGATTGACCACGTTGAAATTGACCACGTTGCGATTGACCACGTTGATATTGACCACGTTGTGATTGACCACGGTCCCGATTGACCACCGTCCCGATTGACCACGGTCTCGATTGACCACGGTCCCGATTGACCACCGTCCCGATTGACCACGGTTCCGATTGACCACGGTCCCGATTGACCACCGTCCCGATTGACCACGGTTCCGATTGACCACGGTCTCGATTGACCACGGTCCCGATTGACCACCGTTCCGATTGACCACGGTTCCGATTGACCACCGTCCCGATTGACCACGGTCCCGATTGACCACGGTCCCGATTGACCACGTTGATATCGACCACGTTCCCGATTGACCACGGTTCCCATTGATCCTATATAATATATCCGAGTACGCGTTAAGGAAAACGAAATCCCGACGTCTTCCACGAGAAGAAGTGGGCTCAATCGGTTATCTGACACCTAGTAAACACTGTAGTCAGGTCGGCGTCAAAGTAGCGTCGACGATAGGAGAATTCGGCACGCAGACGTCTTCTTCAAGACGAAGTATAGTGTACGCCTTGACAGACACCTAGTACATGCTAAAATGGGGTCGGCGTCAAACCCACTATTCGGGAAAGCGAAATTAGTACGTAGACACTTTCCCCGAGAGCAAGACCCGGAATCACGTCTACCAGGTTCCTAGAGCCAGCCCTGTAAGGTCGGCGTCAACGGCCGACATCATAAAGTGCATCACGACATCTTCCCCAGAGCATGTGTGGGCGGGGGGGCTTCGCCCCCCCTGCACCCCCCCATTGTGTGAGCCTCACTTTATAAATTATTCGAGACCGTGGTCAATCGGGACGGTGGTCAATCGGGACCGTGGTCAATCGAGACCGTGGTCAATCGGGACCGTGGTCAATTGGGACGGTGGTCAATCGGGACGGTGGTCAATCGGGACCGTGGTCAATAGGGACGGTGGTCAATCGGGACCGTGGTCAATCGGGACCGTGGTCAATAGAGACGGTGGTCAATCGGGACCATGGTCAATCACAACGTGGTCAATCGCAACGTTGTCAATTTCAACGTGGTCAATCGGGACCGCCGTGGTCAATCGGAACGGTTGTCAATCGGGACGGTGGTCAATCGGGACCGTGGTCAATCGAGACCGTGGTCAATCGGGACCGTGGTCAATTGGGACGGTGGTCAATCGGGACCGTGGTCAATCGCGAAGGTGGTCAATAGGGACCGTGGTCAATCGGGACGGTGGTCAATCGGGACCGTGGTCAATAGGGACGGTGGTCAATCGGGACCGTGGTCAATCACAACGTGGTCAATCGCAACGTTGTCAATTTCAACGTGGTCAATCGGGACCGCCGTGGTCAATCGGAACGGTGGTCAATCGGGACGGTGGTCAATCGGGACCGTGGTCAATCGAGACCGTGGTCAATCGGGACCGTGGTCAATCGGGACCGTGGTCAATTGGGATGGTGGTCAATCGGGACCGTGGTCAATCGGGACGGTGGTCAATCGGGACCGTGGTCAATTACAACGTGGTCAATCGCAACGTGGTCAATTGCAACGTGCTCAATATCAACGTGGTCAATCGGGACCGTGGTCAATGTTAACGTGGTCAAACGGGACGCTCCCAAGGAAAAGTGAAAAAGGTGAACGGGAGCGGGAAACGGCGCGGTAGCAAGTTCAGCGCCAGTCGGGGAGAGTGCTGGACTTGCGGTAAGACAGGACACTTCCGATCTGAATGTTCTGAGGAGAAGGGAAACGCGGCGTAGTTGGGTGCGGCGGGGCGAATCCAGCTAGCAAGACAGTTTCCCCGACTGTTTTTTTTCTTATAAGAAGAAATTTTCTGATGTTTATTGCAAAAATGTTAATTTTTGTGAAAATAGAAATAAGAGTGAAAATAATTTTTGTAGAAATAGGAATTTTCATTATAAGGGAAAGTTGGACGCGCGGAAAAAGTTGTTCCTTTAAAATTGACACGGGCTCTGATGTCTCTATTGTAAATGAAAAGTTTATCAGAGATGAAAAAGAGAAATTAAAGACGAAGGATTGTAATCTTAGATATCCTACTGGAGAAAAAGTATGTTTTAAAAGTAAAGTTTTAGTAGGAGTTCAAGTTGGGAAGTATTCATCAAAGATTCCTATGTTTGTTGCTAAAATTCATGACGATTGTCTGCTCAGAGCGGATTTCCTTAAGAGAATTAATTTAGAAAATGTTTTTGATGTCGCCTTTGATAATTCTGAATCTAATGATGAGGAAGTCGTGCTTGTATAGAAACGTGTTCGGGAGAAGTCCCTTTTATTCTAAAGGAACTTTTTATTAAAAATTCTGAAAATCTTAACAATATTCAAAAAAAGGTTTTTGCTGATTTTCTGTATGAATTTAAAGATGTGTTCTCACAAGAAATTATTTCAGGAAATTATGATGTTTTTGAACATGCTATAAAGGTAAAAGATTCTTCCCCGATTAAACAGGCTCCACGCCGTATTCCTATGCAATTGCGAGGGGAGGTAGATAAAATATTAGAGGAAATGAAGAAACAGGGAGTTATCTCTATAACTCGCATAGTTCATGGATTTCCCCTGTAGTTTTGGTTAAAAAGAAGGATGGGACAATAAGATTTTGCGTGGACTATCGAAAGTTGAATGAGGTAACAGAAAAAGATTTCTTTCCTCTCCTAAGGATAGACGATACGTTTGATCAGCTCTCAGGTAATGTTTGGTTTACTACTTTAGATTTAAAAAGCGGTTACTGGCAGGTAAAAATTCGTCCGGAAGACCGGGAGAAAACTGCCTTTTCTATCGGAAGAGGGTTATGGCAGTTTACTGTCATGCCCTTTGGTCTTTGTAATGCCCCCGCAACTTTCCAACGTTTGATGGAAAAAGTTTTGAAAGAATTTTTATCGAAGATCTGCTTAGTTTATTTAGATGATGTGATTGTTTTTGGGAAAAGTTTCGAGAAAATGTTAGAAAATCTTAGGAAAATTTTACAACGAATTCAAGAAGTAAATGTAAAAATAAACCCAAAAAAATGTGTTTTCTTTTCTAAAAGTGTGAAATATTTGGGACACGTGATTTCTGCGGAGGGCATTGCTACAGATCCAGAAAAGATTTCTGCGGTGAAAGACTGGCCAGTACCGCATACCAAAAAGCAATTACGAAGCTTCTTAGGTTTTTGTTCTTATTATCGAAAATTCGTAAAAGGTTTTTCCTCCGTTGCTAAACCGCTTTATTTACTTTATTCACGGAGGATAGAGCT
The DNA here is from genome assembly GCA_035220575.1 of Temnothorax rugatulus. Classification (NCBI taxonomy): domain Eukaryota; kingdom Metazoa; phylum Arthropoda; class Insecta; order Hymenoptera; family Formicidae; genus Temnothorax; species Temnothorax rugatulus. The sequence continues at coordinate 109,653 of JASTWL010000422.1, read as the reverse complement.
AAATTTGTATGGGATGATGAATGTCAAAATACCTTTAAGGAATTGAAGCGCGTATTATCTTCTTCTTCTTTGCTTTCTTTTCCGAGGGAGAATTTATTTTGGACACGGATGCTTCAAATATTGGTATCGGTGCGGTTCTTTCTCAAAAACAGGATGGGGAGGAAAAAATCATAGCTCACTTTAGTCGTGTTCTTAATAAAGCCGAGAGAAATTATTGTGTGACTCGACGTGAACTCTTGGCAATTGTGGATTCGGTTAAATTTTTCAGACATTATCTGCTGGGCCGGAAATTCTTGATCCGTACGGATCATGTCTCTCTTAGGTGGCTCTTGTCCTTTAAGGATTTGGAGGGACAACTCGCACGATGGTTGGAAAGATTGCAGCGTTTTGAATTCGAAATTATTTATCGTAAAGGACTTAACCACAAGAATGCCGATGGACTTTCAAGACGTCTATGCGAATCTTCTGAGTGCAAGAATTGCGAGAAGGTAGAACAAAAAGATACTCGAGATCTTGAAAAGATTGTAGCTCGAATTATCATTCCCGAAAGAGGTTTGGAGGATTGGCGAAAAGATCAAAAAGAAGATCCGAGTTTATCAATAATTTATCGAGGAAAAGAGGCGGGGAAGCGCCCACTGCGCTCAGAGATCGGAACAGACGTTTCGGCCCGAATTTATTGGATGTATTGGGATGTTCTTTATCTCAAGAATGGGATCCTTTATAAGAGGTGGTATGCTCCGAATTTGAAGTCCAGTTTTCTTCAATTGATAGTTCCGCAGAAGTGGATCAAAGAAATCTTGGAGCAGGCCCATGATTCTTTTTCGGGGGGACATTTCGGGGTAAATAAAACTCTGGGGAGAATTCGAAAACGTTTTTATTGGGCGACATGCAAACGAGATGTAGAAAATTGGTGTAAAACTTGTGAGGTATGCGTTTCAAAGAGAGGCCCAGTCGGAAAAGGGAAATCGCCTCTTCAAATCTATAACGTTGGAACTCCTTTTGAAAGAATTCAAATGGATGTTCTTGGCCCTCTTCCAACAACTTCTTCTGGTAACAGGTATTTGCTTGTAATCGTGGATTGTTTCAGTAAATGGGTGGAGGCCTTTCCTTTGAAAAATATCAGAGCAGGGACGGTCGCAGAGGTTTTTGTTAACCAAGTTGTTTCTAGGCACGGGGTACCCTTGGAAATCCACACAGATCAGGGAAAGAATTTTGAGTCAAAACTCTTTGCTGAAGTAACAGAAATGCTTGGAATAAAGAAAACAAGGACAACTCCCCTTCACCCACAATCTGACGGTCAGGTGGAACGCCAACATCAAACTATCACTAATTATTTAGCGAAATATATTTCTTCGGATCAGAAAGATTGGGATCAATGGGTTCCCATGTTTCTTCTAGCTTATAGATCATCCAGACATGAAGTGACAGGTTTGACTCCTGCTGAGATTTACTATGGACGAGATTTGAGATTGCCTTTAGATTTATTACGAGTTCATCCCCCTGATTCTCGAGAGGAAGAGCCTCGAACAGCTCAATGCTACGCTAGGGAACTTCAGCTTAAACTAGAAGAAATCCATTCTGAAGCTAGGAAGTGTCTTGATGTTCAATCTTCACGCACAAAGGCTCGCTATGATTGCAGAGTTAGGCATACTTTATTCCAAGAAGGTCAGAAAATGTGGCTCTTTAATCCTCGAAGAATGAAGGGAAAGGCTCTTAAATTGCAAAGCAATTGGGAGGGGCCCTTCTTTGTAGTAAAAAAGTTGAACGAGGTTGTGTATTGCATTCGGAAGTCCCTCAGACATCGTAGTAAAATTGTTCACGCAGATAGATTGGCAGCTTTTCATGAAAGAAGGGTAGTGTAGAGCTAAGAGACAGAGCCTGGAAAATGTATATTGAATAAATTGGAAATTTTAATTAGTTCTATTTGTTGCCGTATATTATTACGTTTGCAGAGCGAACTGGGCAGTGGAGGGATTTCTGAAGAGGGAATCTGAGACCAGGTGGCCACAGTGTACCTTCGAGAAGGAACTCACGATCCGGCGGATGTAAGGAGACGGTGTTTTTCGGCAGAAGCGGGGAGAGTTCTGCGGACTCATCCGGTGGAAACCCGGCGAGGAAAAGTCGCCCTGGAGCCGGCGGAAGGAAGCTCAAGGTGTCCTGCATGGACGGACATAGCTCCGTAGTCCTATGAGTTAGGGCTACAAGAGGAGCAGGAAGCGGCTCAAGGTGTCCTGCATGGACGGACTCAGAATAGCTCCGTAGTCCTATGAGTTAGGGCTACAAGAGGAGCAGGAAGAAGCTCGCCTCTCCCACGGTTTTCGACCGAGGTTTTCCGTGGGACTTGGGCGAATGCCGAGGCGGGGACTTGGGGAGTTTCTACAAACGTTGGGTCCTCGGGAAGTTACCCCCCCCCCCCCTTGTCCGAAGATTTCGAGCTCTCCGAGGGATGCCGGTTGGGGACTATTTCCTGAAGAAGAGGATGGAGGAACGTTGGGAAGAAACTGTTGGAACACTGTCCCCTAGATTGTCGGGACGACAATCTGAAGAAGAGGGGGGCAGTGTTACGCCCGTGCTGAGACGCCCGATACACGCGAGTCGGACGTGAAGTGAAGAGCGTCCCGTGGCAATGGTTGTTGATTAGCGACGCGAGTCAGATTTGAATCTGGGCTTTCGTGCCGAACGAACGTGTCTGCCCTGTCGCTGTATTTTTAAATAATAAACGAGTTTCTTACATCAGAGTGTCCTTCCTTGCTTCCCGCGAGCCACGAGTGATTGAGTGAGTGTGAGTGGCGTGAGACGTTCAGCCGAGCGTAACAATATAAAGTATACAGTATATGTATATCTATTAATTATTAATCTGTGGATCTATTAAGTAAAACTGTAAAAGTAAACAGTAAAAGTAAAACAGTAAAAGTATGGTTTTTCCTTTGTATGTAGACGAAAGGTCATTCTATACAGGAATATAAGGAATATAAAAATAAGCAGTCCAAGAATTCACGAAAAAGGCCTTATAACTTCGATAATAATAATGTACAACCTGGAGAACCTGACACTAGTGGCATTACTACAACGCAGAAGAAGCAGCGGCAGGTTTTGAGCGTGAACAGTGCATTTTCTCGCAATAGTCAAAAAGTTGCAGATGACCTCATCACTTTCTTCGTTGTGGAAACAATGTCTCCAATGGATATTGTAGAACATCAAGCGTTTAAAAACCTTATATGTGGTAATATAGCGCTTAACCAAATTATTCATAATTATTTATTATGCATTCTGCATTTAGTAATTTATTTACTTGTTTACTTTTTAGTAATAAATTAATCTAATTTATATTGTTGGGGTATATATTGCTCATATTCTCATAAGTCATATTTTTATTAATATTGTGTTGATGAATTAATCTCTCAGGTATCAATATGCTGATAAATTCTGTCACCGTAATGACAAAAAAGACATTACGATCAAGGGTGGATACACAGCCATGCTACAGCACCTGACAGATACTTTGGGACAAACTAAGCACGTATGTACTACAGCTGATATTTGGTCGTCATCGAAAAGAAGTTTCCTTGGGATAACTGCTCACTGGGTAAGGTTTATACCTATTACCTTTGCCTATAATAATGCATAATGCAAACTGAAAGCTACGTTTCATTTGTTATGTTAGGAGTAATGGTTCTTTCATGAAATTTCATGAAATTTGTTGTATCGGCAGTTATTTGTCAATACGTAATACTTCTGTCGATTTGTCGTATTCAAATTTTAACTAAAGATGAAGTGTTATTAGAAATTATATTTATCATTTTGTATGATTATATATGATTTTGTGGATTAGATTCAGAGAAAAACGAGTAAAAATTTTTTCGTGTAACGAGTTCTTATTAATTTGTTAATATCTTTGTATTTAAATGTATGTTTTTTTTTACAGATAAACGCAAGTTTTCAGAAGGAAATTGCGGCTTTGGCTTGTCGCAGGTTTAAGGGTAAGCACTCTTACGACAGGATTACTGAAATGATTCACGATATACATTGTGAATTTAAACTTGACGCAAACAAAATTGTAAAAGTAACAACGGACAATGTGTCAAACATGGTGAAAGCCTTTTCGATGTTCAGCCAGGACAGCCAGAACAATCAAACAACCGATTTGGATAAAAACGACAATGATGATTTAGACAATGATTTCGTTATACAAGGCATAACTGAGGGAATTGCGGGTGACTCCGGTTCCGTATCTGAAATATTTCTATCTGTACATCAGCGCTGTGCGAGTCATATACTAAGTCTAATAGCCATAGTGGACATCAAAGCCGCATTAACAAAATCCGTATCTGGAAACAGTGGAGGGAGCTAACTCGTTCTCGTCATTCTGCCTTTGGAAAATGCTCTGCCATATGGAATTTAACATCTCGATCTCCTAAAGCTGCTGAGACATATTTTGCTAATACAGGAAAGGCCTCATCATCACCCTGTGTCACTCGTTGGAACTCAACCTTTGATTGCTTAAATGATCTCATTGCAGTCAAACAATTTCTTGGTAGTGTTTGCGAGGCACCTGCCAAAATTCAAGGACACTGACTTGGAATTCTTAGCAGAATACATTGAATGCGTCAAACCAATCGCGGAAGCTTTAGATAGGCTACAAGGCGAAAAAAATTGTTTTTATGGCGAACTTTTACCAGTTCTGTTGCAAACGCAAAAAAAGTGTAAAAGCTACAACTCGGACATTTAAAATATTGCGCAAAATTAGTAGTCGTGCTGTTAGAGGGCTTAAACGAAAGATTCAGTAATTACTTTAACTTTTCCTATCAAGTAAACGATGCTATTTTAGCAGCAGTTAGCCATCCGTTCTTTAAGCTACGTTGGGTACCAAAAGAAAAAAGAAATTATATTAAAGAATTGGTTGTTAATGAAGCTGCATCTTCACTAATCCGTGTGTCAAAAACTCGAAATGATTTGACGAATGTATCCGAACCCGAAGCCACGCGCAGTGAAAGCTTTTTTGCCTTTGAAGGGCGATCATCTTCGGATGAAAGTGTTGCAAACACCTCCGTTAAAAATACGATTAAACTGCAATGTCTGCAGCATTTGCAAAGGGAAGATACATGTTTAGACTCGCTTAATGCATTTCCTACGATTAAAGAAGTTTTTATAAAATATAATACTGCGCTTCCGTCGTCTGCGCCAGTAGAACGCTTATTTTCTTATGGAGGTATGATTATGCGTCCGAATCGTCGAAGCATGCACGATGATACCTTTGAAAAACAATTGCTGCTAAAATCAAACAGCGGGCTTAATAAATAAATTTATAAAATGTATGAATATACCCAAATAAAGTGCATATATTAGGAAAAACCATTTTGCATTTGGAAACCATTTAAAATACCTATTTATCAATTTACATTTAAAATGGATTCGAAAAACCCATTTTACATTTTGCATTTTAAATACATTTTTTAAAGTATTTTATATTTAACATTTTAAATGCAATTCGAAAAGCATTTTATCCAGCCCTGATACTAATTATATAGAAGTCTAACTTCTCTACAGTTGAGCTATACAACTACAAGACGAATATATCTGATGCCGAATAATTATTATCCATTATATAGCGAATTTTTTCAGAATGTATGAAATAACGAAGGTTATGCCTAACGATAAAAAACAATAAGAGTGCAAAAAAATGACAAAAAAATGTAGAACATTTCAGAAGATAGGAACATCGTGCTATTGCAGGCATCTTTAAAACAAAGTGTGCATTGCTCCATTTTAACCAAATCATTTAGTTTATCTTCCATCGTCTTGCATGGATCAAAGTGTTCCGTTTTAGCTCTTTGGCACGTTCTTATAATAACATCTTGTTTTGGAATAACTGGAAAAATACATTATATTTGAATTAACTATTCTGAATATACATATTCTATGCCGTTCATATTATATTTTACGCACCTTGCGAATATCTTTAACTACTTACTTTTACTAATATTGAAGATTATTTTTGCACAAGCCATATCCTGGGGAGCGTCTTGATAATGCTGAAATATTTCATCAACATCAAAAAATGATGCAACCGATTTGAGGTCATTGTGTTGCTGGATGCTTCGTTGCCATTCCTGTATATTGTTAACAGTACATTCCATTGGTTGTAACTTTGTTGTCAAATTGGAACCACAACCTTCGTTTGATAATGACGTGCACATGTAGCATTTTAGTGCATTTTCTATAAAAAAAATATTGATAATAAGCCGCACCGTATCAAGCCGTTTCGAAATGCTTATATGTCGCATATATTCTTCTCTTTTAAGTATTTAAACTTGAAATTAGATAAAAATAATTTATGACTACGATAGACGTAAGAGCCTACGTTTCGTTCTCTGCCATCAGCCTAAGGATCAGAGCATAAAGATTGTCGTTTATGACTCTGTCGTAAGTCATAAGCCGGTGTCGGAAGTCAACGCACAAGGATTGACGTTAGTATATGTCGTATCCGTCGCGTATGCGACACGATGGATACGACATACGCTAATGTCAGGCCCTTAGACTAATGGCAAAAAACAAAACGTAGTAGTACGCGAGCCCACGACCAAAACCATATGTTATCGCTTCCCGTTTAAAATCATGTAAAATCGATAGATTGGACGACCCTGGACTGGACTAGGGGATTCCGAACGTTCGAGATAGGTACGTCTTAGGCTAGCGTCCTATGGAGCGGATTATGCGGGACGGAACGATCGTATCACTTGTCGCCCGGCCGATGTCGCCCGGCCGACCATCCGCCGGGCGAGGAAGGGGCACGGTGTGCCCACCTTCTTTATTTAAACGTAGAAACATTGTTAGGATAGTCCTAATGGACTTGCGATCCGCTGCACCGGCTCAAAAAGCCGAGCGAAGCCGACGTCGTCCGAACACCGCCGAACGCGATGGGCATCTCCCGTCTAAACCCGGCGCTCGCGTACGCCGGCACCGTTCTTCCACTACCAGCGTCGCTAATCCGCGGGGTATATAACTCCGCAAATTTTTAGTAATTGGCAGATTCCGTCGTAATCCAGCTCCTGATCATACCGATCATCTCCGCTGACATTACCAGACCAGAATCCGGAGCCCAGCTATCAGCCGGAGTAGAAAAATTCTTCTTCTCTGTCTCCGTCAAATGCGTCTCAACGACTGACTGAATCCCGATTCGTCTCACTAGCTATCAGCCGGGGTAGAGAAATTATTCTCCTCTGTCTCCGTCGAGTGCGTCTCGACGACCGACTGACTTCCGACTCATCTCCATAGCTATCAGGGGTAGAGAATCCGTTCTCTGCCTCCATCGAGTGTTTCTTGGTGGCCGGCTCGATCCGAATTAATTCCTACGTACTAGCTCACACACACACAGCCGGGGTAGAGACTCCGTCCTCTACCTCCGTCGACTGCGTCTCAGCGGATTCCTCGTTCCGTCCGTTCTGACGGAATCTCACACGATCTCATCTCCGCGTCCGCGCTTCGCGCCATTGTCACGCACTCCGATCCGCGGCACCGGAAAACCCAGCTCCGCCCGTACCGGCAGATTGTCACGTGATTCGGCCTGCGAACACTCGAAAAACCGGCTCCGCCCCGTGCGCACTGCGCTAATAAGCCAATGGCGGTATTTACCTCGCGCCACCCGCGACAAATCGATCATCCGTCAGGATCGCACAATAAGCGTACCCGGCCGCTAGTGCTATCCTGCGAGAATTGTCGCAAAAAATCACGCGCGCCTTTTCTTGTACATTTCCCGCGCCGTCTCATCTCTTGTAAATTCGCGCGCACCGAGCCATTAGGACTAATCGATTAACAGCGCGATCGCGATCTTTGTAATTACGCGTGCATCTCGACATTGTACGTTGCAAGCATTAATCCTTTTGCTTTGTCATCACGACCACCAGCTTACTTTATAATAAACTTTATTTTGCCATTCTTAACCCCGTGTCTGTTCTTCCGCGCCTTCTTCGAACCCGCCGTGAACTGAATCCGCGCTTCGGAAGACAGGTTGTTTTATACTAATCACGGGATCGTTCTGATAGAATCTTGTCAAAGATTCCGTCGAAACGGTCCTGTGATTGGTGATACGCTCGTTCCGTTTCCGCGTTATCCGCTTCATGGGGCGCCAGACTTAGGGGGGCCATGTCTGCTATTGAAAACAAGAGGCGACACATTTATTATAATACGTCTGATATTGGAAAGGTGAATCGATTTGGGTATGTTATCGATGGATTTATCAACATCATACACCTAGGACGTCCCGTTCTTCTGCTATGATAACGCGAACTTGTATACAAATCGGACCCGATGAATTTATAGCTTTCCGCTTAAAATATACACGTTATAAAATCTAATCTTTTCTCGCATAAATAATTTAATTCTTATATCGTACTTAATAGAATAATACAATATTTAGTGTAAAAGAATATAAAAATTAATGAGTATACAAAATTGTGTTTACCATGATATTTAATTCTTATAACAGTAATCAAGGGTAACCACGGCCAATAACGAGCAACAACGAAAATTAAACTTTAAACATATTTAATATATTAACAATGTTGGTGTTGGTACGTTTCTGCACACTGTGCTTTCCTCAGCCAATTAACCCTCAATTAGCACACCTCGGTTGGGCCACCTCAAAAAGCACACTAGTGCGACTTATGATTTCGACAACTTTTAACTGTCATATCTCAGTCATTTTTAATAATAATTTATGTAAAATTTCCCTGGCAATCGAGTAGTGCACTTTTTTTTAAGAAAAAGAAATGATTTTTATATAAAAAATTGAAATGTATAAAGCGGTGAACAAGAAAAAAGTGGTGCGAATTAGCACATGTGTGCTAATTGAGAGTTAATAATTAAAATCACATAATCCAAAACATCACATTCTACATCCAAAACGGTAAAACTTATGTATAAACGTTATCCTATCTTTAATGAGTAAACGCGGAACGTGATACAAAAAATGTTAACCACCGTGAGGTGGTGTCGGCGCATCTTAGAACCTTATTAGACCGTCCAAATCGAAAATCCGTGATTCATTCCTCAGTCGACAGTGGGAATGAACGGAGTCAGTCAGCGGAATCTGCACGTCACCATAAGAGTCAAAGATTAAAAATTCGAAAGTGTCTGAATTGTAAAATTTTTAATAAAAATGGAATCAGTATATGCTATTTTATGAGTTCCGAGTACCAAAAATGTGTAAATTTCTTAAGTATATACATACTGAAGATGAGTTGAGGGAATTGAACTGTATGGAGAACCGTATTATATCGAATCTCATGTGTGACTGGGCACAATCGCATGACAACACACCAGCAAAATAAACGAAGGATGTCACTCCATCAATACATAAAACCCTATGAGTTGTTACCAAGCTCACTAAGAATATCAAAATAGGAACAATCAAGAAATTCCGTATCTTTCTGGGAATTAATACCATTTTTTTGCTCTTTTATATGTATCATTTCTGATATGAGCCGCTTGTAATAATTTGTTTCAAAATCTAGAATTTCGCGATTGTCCCAATTGAAGGCATGATTAAAATTTAACCTATGTTCCGTGATAACCGAATGTCTTGACGGATCCAGCTTATAGTTATTTTTGTGTTCGTTAATTCTTGTTTTAAGTTGTCGCTTAGTTTGCCCCACATACGAAGCATCACAATCCTTACAAATTTATCTTGTAAACTACATTGTTGTTCGAGACTATGAATGAATGCATTGCCATCTTTATGTGTCTTAATAAACTTGTACAATTTATTAAGAACTCTGTAGCCTATAATGTGTTCTTTTTTATTGAAGAAGTGAGCTGTTTTTTCTGAAATGTTATTGATAAATGGCATTAGAATGATCTTCCTTCTAATTCTTATATTATTATGCCTGTTGGAGTTTATTGAAATATTTGGAATGAGCGGTATGGATTGAGAGAGTGGAGATAGGTGATCATGTATTTGGGTAGACAAGGGTATATTAGGCTTATATTGGGAGGTTTCGAGGTGTATTGAGATGTTTTGGGGTAGAGGTGGGTGGTAACGTATTTGGGTGAGTGAGGTTGTGTTCCCCCTCGTGTGGGTCCACCTTGGCGTGGTGAGGGGGCACCCCGTCCAGATCCGGCGGGCCATATCTGGTGATCTTTAGACGAGGCACTGGACTGATAGAGGTCATCATGGTGGCTCGGCGGATAGGTGCGGGGTCTAAGAGACTCACCTTCCTGCCACCGGTCTTTATGACCGAGCGGTAGGAAGAATGGGAGCCCGGCGACTCCCTTAGAGACCAACCTTCGGGTTGGCCTCAATCGCCGGTAGGAGATGGCGACCCCGACTTCAAACGCCCGGTCGGCCGGGACCGTTAGGGAGGAGTTTCTACTCCTCCCACCGGCCTAGAGGAAGGAAAACCTCGATAAAAAAACCCACGGGATGGTAAAGTCCTGAATCGCCCAACCATTGCACGCCGGTGTTCCGGCAGGTCGGGGCTGAGTTTCTGGTAAACTGGGGTTGGGGCTCTCACCCATTGCACGCCGGTGCTCCGGCAGGGTGGAAGTCCTAATAGGGAGGGTTGACACTCCTCGTTCCCGAGACGGGCAGGGATGCCGTCCCTCCGAGGGGACGGGTAGACCCCCTCTCACTATCTCCATCGCACGCCGGTGCTCCGACAGGGGGAGAGGGGGTAACCCTCTTTCACCCGGCCCAGGACGTGGTCCTGGATCGGGTGGGGGAGAGGCCCGCATTAGGGGATTGCACACCAGGGACGTGGTCCCACGGTTCCCCGAGTGCGGAGTGTCGCCTGGGTCGCTCGAACGTATTTCGAGGTCGGGGCCAAGCGTCCTGGGTGGGAGACCTGTCGGGCCGCTCGGACATCTTCCGAGGCCGGGGCCGGCGGGTCTAGCTTCTGGCTGCAATTGCCGGATGCGAGCGGATTCCCTCAGGGGTTGGGGGCGGTTTCTGGGAATTTTCCCAGGGGGCGCTCTCGACACGGGCTTGGCAAACCCGGGGCACCCGAGCTCGGGCAGGCTGGGCTCGTTAGTCTTGGTAGACCACCAGCCTAGGGGAAGGCTACCCCGAAATTAAACCACCTTATTAGCTTCATGAATATGGACAACAACAAGATAAACAACGTACCGTCTCAGGGCGATCGGACGCCCAGAGACCGGCGCGAGGAGAGTACCGTCCCGGCTCCCTTCGCGTCGTCATCAGACGACGGGCTAAACACTGGGTTGCGGGCGAGCCCAGTGGGAGATACGGCGATCGCTCAGGGTGGCGTGGAACAAAACACGCTGGCTGTACCCAGCGTGACGAACAAGAAGAGACCCTCGGGCAGGGTTAAACCCACTGCCAAGGGCCCCCAAAGTACGAGGGACCGAAGTAGGTCCCGCACTCGTATAGAGAAGAATGTGTCCCCCGAGAAGGGGAACCAAACTGGAACTGGCGGGGGTGGGGACGATGTTCCCATGTCCTCCACCAGAAACAGGACGGAGAATGCCCTCCGGCTCATCAACGAAACGGAGAAAATAATTACCGGGGAGGACTCCGAATCACAAGATCTGAGGACTGGAATGCCATCCACCTCATCACAAGGTACGGATATTACAGATTCGATAATCATCCCTTCGGATGATGATGAGGACACCAGGATGGGATCGACTGAGTCCCAGAGGGTACGAGATAAAAATCTGGAGAAAAAACAAAAGAGATGGGCTCGGCAAGCGAAGAGGGACGCACTGGAAAAGCTTAGGGAGATGCTAGAGATCCCACTCGGTGGCTTCCCCCTCTCTAAAAGTCGAAAGGATAAGGAGCGCAAACTGCTGGAGGAGTTCAAATACGCCCCGACGGAGGACCTCCCTAACGTGGTCTTGGAGCAGGTTCGCACACTGGACAAATATATTGGTAGCGCGACGATGCAGGGGCCGATCCAGGACCAACTAAATACGGTGGCCGCCACTGTCACTGTGGCAGTAACCAGATTGGTCGGATGAATGGGAGGGGAACAAGGACCGGAGTGAGGTGACGAGTTCGAGGAGCTCCGCCACCGATTAACAATAGTAGAGGAGGAAAAGGAATAGTAGAGGACTACGCGAGAGAATAGAGGCGAACTGCCGCACTGCGGAAAACACGCATATGGAAGTGGAAGAGGCATTTCAAAGTTCCGGTCTTAATTTCTCTAGTAGGGGAAGAAGAATGGGCCGCAGGACCAACAGGATCGAGAACGATTCCTCTTCAGACGAGGAGGAACGCAAGAAGAAGGCCTGCGAGGAAGAGGAGCGTAAGGCCTCGGAGGCTAATAGGCGCAAAATTTTGATGGAGGTCAAACAAACCGGAGCTTCATCGGTATTTAGACCCCCTTTATCGGGACAGGCATCTGCCCTGCTGGAGCCGGCTATTGTACCGGGAGACGCCCCAATGGGTGATGTATTGCCTGTGGAGGCATCACTGGAGGAGCGAATCCTCAGCAGATTGACAGGTAGGGTGGAAGCTATGCTGGCGCCCATATTGGGGAAATTGGGCTACCCCAGTAAACCAAAACCGGCTGAGAAAGTTGTCTTGTCCACTAAGGGGGAGAGACCTCCCCCCTGGGATAGGGCAACAACTAATGGTGGCGGCGGCTACTGCCGCTTCTTACTAGAAGGAGCGAAAAAATGCCGCTGATAAAAACAAAAATAAGGGAGAGGGCAAAGGCAAGCCTACGACCAGGAGAACCGAGACTCAAAAAACGAGTCCGGGAGGAACGAACATTGGCACTACTGTCGTCCCCAATGTGGCGGGGACCCAAGGGACCACATATGCCAGCATTACTAAGAGGGGGAAACCTAGCAAACAGGGGCCAGGTAAAACAACATTGGCAGGGAAAGAACCAGTCAACAGGGAGCCAATGAGAAAAGGACTCCCTTCGTCATCATCTGCCGGGCGGACCGCCGGAACCAAGGCCAACCCCCAGATGAGAGGGAAAGGTAAAAGGAAGCCGCCAAGAACTGCGGCGGTGACCCTAACAAGCCTCAAGGGAGAATATGAGGCCTTAATGAAAGAGGCCATGAAAGCAATCTCCCTTGGGGAGTTGGGGATTGAAGGGAGTTTAAGAAACAGAAGAGCTCAAACTGGAGCGATTCTGATTGAGATCCCCGGGGCCGATGGGGCTGCGAAGGCGGACGCCCTCGCAGCACGTATGTCCGCGTTGTTCGCCGGTCGCGAAGGAGTTATCGTATAGAGACCGGTGAAAACGGGTGAAATGAGAGTCCTAGATTTGGAGGACTCCGTCACAGGGGAGGAGCTTGCAACGGCGGTGGCTGAAGCAGGCGGCTGCACACCAAATCAAGTGCAGGTGGGGCCCTTTAGGATGGGGACAAACGGGTTAAAAACCGCTTGACTCAAATGCCCCCTAGCGGCGGCAAATGCTATCGCTAGAATGGGGAAGTTGAGAGTCGGGTGGTTTGACTCGAGAGTACAGTCCCTTGAAGAGCGCCCCCTTCAATGCTTTAAATGTTTGGAGGGGGGCCACGTCAGGGCAAACTGCCCGAGTAAAACTGACCGGAGTGACAGATGTTACCGGTGCGGAGGAGGGGGTCATCGGGCGAGGGAGTGCACAGCTCCACCTAAGTGTCCGGTGTGCACGGACGCCGGTAAACCGGCTAACCATCGAGCCGGAAGTAGGGCCTGCACCCAGGCGAGAAAAAAGACTAAGCCTGGGAGGAAACCTTTTATAGTGACGGCGCACTCAAGAGGAGGCATCGCTGAGGGGGCAATGAAGGTGGATCATGAGCCCGATCCCGAGCGGGAATCTACTCTTCCCCGCTCCAATAGCCTCCCGTCGATTGTCAGCATAGAGAGGGGGCTGTTTAAAGTCCCTTCTGGCAAGGCGTCAAAAAAGAGGGCTGCCCCTACGGAGGATAACAAAAATGGGGATGATGGGGACAAACCTAAACCCCAGAGAATTAAAAGAAATTATGATCCGATGATCATAGGGACGGAGTTAGGTGGGTCATCGTTGCCACCACCACCGGCACAACCGATGCAGGTAAGGCCACCCCGGTACAACTAACGGAGACGGAACAGGTCTATCAACTGGTGTCGGTGATCCCGGCAGCAACCCCCCCCCCTCCTTCTGGAGAGGGTCGCGGTGAGGAGAAGACGGAGGTGGAAGCCTCAAATAGCTAAAACTAACGATGCCTCATAAAATTCTCCAGGCAAACCTGAATCACTGCCGCGCCCAGGACATGTTTTTACATGCGATGGCTGAACGCGGCAGTGGCCTGGGTTGCCGCGGAGCCGTACCGGGTGCCGCTGGACCATCCGTGCTGGGCGGTTGACAAGTGCGGCTCTGTGGCTGTAACCTGGAGGATGACGGCTGAGCCCGTCGCCTGTACTCGGCTCGAGGCGGGCGACGGGTTCGTTGCCATCAAATGGGACCACATCACCATCGTTGGCGTATATGTGTCCCCAAATGTGGATGCAGTCCAGTACAATACGTACTTGAGAAAGTTATGGGACTGCATAACTAGAATCCTGTCTGGACCGGTCGTGGTGGCCGGGGACTTCAATGCCAAATCGGCGTTGTGGGGGTCCCCGGTCACAAACGCTAGGGGCAGGATCTTGGAGAGATGGGCGGCGGGCCTTGGGCTGTGTGTGATAAACACAGGGGCAGTACAACCTGCGTGCGGCGGGGGGGGGGGGGGCTTCATCGTGGACATTACATGGGCCAACCCCCATGTCGCGCGCCGTATTTCAGGGTGGAGGCTGGTCGAGGATGCCGAAACACTGTCGGATCACAGGTATATCGAGATGGGCATCTCGGCCATCCCCCCGGAAGTTAAGGCCCGCCGTCAGGAGGCGAAACTTCGCTTCCCAAGGTGGGCCCTGAGGAAACTGGACCGGGACATGTTCCGAGCCTCGGTCCAGACCTCCTTATGGGTGGACGATGTCCTCGTCCAACCAGAGGACGTGGATGAGGCAGCGACATGGATCCGGGGCATTATGACTACGGCGTGGGACGCCGGCATGCCCCGGTCAGGCCTCATCCGCGCAGGGCTGCGTACTGGTGGACGGAGAAGATCGCCGAGTTGCGGCGCTCCTCCGTCCACGCCAGACGCATATGGCTGAGAGCTAGGAGGAGCCGCCAGACAAGAAGAATGGAAGAGGCCGAGGAGGGCTACCGCTTCGCCAAGCGGGCCCTCTCCAAGGCCATCAGAGTGGCCAAGGACCGAGCCTGGGAGGAGTCGTTACAGGCCCTGGACAAGGATCCGTGGGGGCGCCCATATCAGATGGTTCTGAATAGGTCCAGACCGTGGGCGCCTCCAACTACGGAAACCATGGACCCCGAGCTCCTGGAGAAGGTGGTCGACGCTCTCTTCCCAGACGACCCGGCGGAGAGGGCGATCGGCAGTCCCGCTCCACCAAAGGTTTCAAAATTATTCAAATTTCGAGAAATAATAAGTATTAATGGACCGATTTTTTTTAAACCAGTGCCAAAATTTTTTTAATTTTTTGAGGACATTTAATTTTTTATTAATGGATAATTTTTCATTAAAGGATCGATTTTCTTGAAACCGGTGCCAAAATTTTTCTGATTTTTTTAGGATGGCGATGATGTGTAGAATTTTTTATATGGGTTTAATTTTTCATTAATGTACCGATTTTTTGCAAACTGCAGGTGCTAAAATTTTTCGGACTGCGAACTATTCATTCAATTAATGGATTGATTTTTTTCAAAACGGTGCCCAAATTTTTCAAATTTTTCGGGGATGGCGGTGAAGTGTATAATTTTTTATAACCGATTTTTTAGAAACCGGTTCCAAAATTTTTATAATTTTTCGTGAATGGTGACGATAAGTTTAATTTTTCAATAATAGACGTATTTTCTTAAAAGCGGTGCTATTTTTTCAGTTTTTCTATCCCAATGTGTTCAGAATGTTCAAAAACGTTAAAAAAAATCACCTCTTTAAAAAATGCCTGTATGTGTATATATTCCATTCGCTAAGAATGATCCAAAAAAAGAATGTGTAGTGGAGGCCAATTTTCTTTAAAATAATAAAATTTAATTAATAGTAAATAAATGTAATAAAATTAATAAGAGGTTTCTAGCCGGTGCAAGCCCGGCATAACCATAGGGATCGGCCCCCTAGGGTATGCATTTAGGCATTTTCCTCCTCCAACGAGAAACAAAAAAATGACCTAATATCTCAAAATTTGCGGAAATTAGAAAACACACAGGCATTTATAATGTGGAAAAATTGAAACTTCTTTAAAATAAAAAACAATGTATAAATTTTTATCAAAATGAGAGTAAATAAAAGGGTTGTACTACCTGACTTGAGTGCCAAAATGCAACGCGATACAGAATTAGAAAAAATAATTGAAAAAATGAAAGTGAGCCAAAAATGGCAGGTCAGCGGAGAGTACATCCGCGCAATGTGCGGGAAAAATAAATATTATCTCTATATATACATAAATTTAAAAGAGGAAAATATAACTTAAAGAGGAAAAAAAATTGTCTGCGAAGAAAAAAGTAAGAACAAAGAGGGTTTAGGAAAGGAATCTAAAAAAAAGGAAAAGGTTTTGAGCCCGCGCAAAGCGCGGGCAAAAAACCTAATATGACATAAATTATATGTGTATATAAATAAACTATATATATGTATATATGTATATGTATGTCATATAATTTATATAATTAATGTTATAATTTTTTGCAGTGTAACGTTTCAAAACGAACAACACTGGTATTTCTAAATCACCATCGCGTCCTGAGATCTTCGAATCATTTAATGAAGAAATAAACGACATAATGAAATGTCACAGCAAGGTCATGGAAACATCAATACGAGCATTAATTGTTGTCTCTAATAATAAGTCACTATTATGCTCTGAGGACCTCGAAGTTTCTGATGTAGAAACAAATGATGAACATAATGAAATTCCAACGTTACAACAAGGTATGTTATCTAATATCACATACATTTTGTGTGTTCTGCGTGCGTGTGTACATACGCGTTCGTGTATACATGCATAATTATAACTTTTTTGCTTATCACTATGTACAAGCAGTATATAAAAATATGAAGGAAGGTTAAACGGCAAAATTTTAGATGTTAGTTTAAAATTAAAATTTAATAAAAATATGTATATGTAACATTTACGTTTCGACCTACTTGGTTTTCATCAGAACGTTCAAATCGATAAAATTACATTAATAAATTACGCAAAATAGATATAAAAGATTGAAAAAGACAATGGCTGATGGTCAATTTTAAAAAGTCGCATTACAATAAAAGAGTTATAACAATTTTCGTCGTTGGACAAGCGCGAAATTGAAGTTCCAAATTTTTAAAAGTCGAAAGTGATGTGAGAACCGACTTATTGATCGATAAGTGATTATATCACGCGAAAGAAAAAAGAAAAAAAAAGAAAAGAAGTCTTGATCAGCCGAAGGCATCTCGTCTATGTAAAGTATCGTGAGAGAGTCTCGTCTATGTGCAGTCTCTTATAATCTAAGCGATGTATTTTTCAAAAAATTCTTAACAAAACTATAATACCACAAAGTTCCGTTAATTAACTCAACCCAAGTAATATGTATTTTCTAAAAGCAAACAAATCTATGAAATCTTTACATTGTGTCAATTAGATAAAGAATCAATAATGAAAAAACAAGGGCCAATAATCGAGCAAATAGTAGAGGTCAAATTTAAAAGTTTATTTCAATCTCAATAATATATACTACGTCGGGACGTTTCGAACTGTACACAATCTTCTTCAGCCGACAAACAAAGTTATTTAAATAAGTTCAATTGGAGTCACATCAAACATGAGAGCAGTCAACTATTAAATGTAGCCGATGTATATATATATATATATATATATATATATATATATATGTGTAGATATTTATGGGCGAAGTCAAATATTAGATTAATTGGTAAATCAGAAGCCAAAGTTATCCATGATTTATTCTTTGTTCTGATGGCGAGAAGGACCCAAGTGCCAGTTGTGTTAATCAAGCGCCAAGTTTTGTGTCAAGTTACTGGATGAAGTCTGCTTTATGTATGTACGTTAGATTGTAGAATTTAAATTGTAGTCAAATGTTTTGTGCTCTCACGGTCCATGTTGGCTCCTGTACATCTCAATTGACGTTTACTATTTACTGGATTATTGGCCCTTGTTTTTCCGTTGTTGGTTTGAGACACACGGGCGAGATCCTTTTAATTATAGATAATGAATGTATGATAATGATTTTAAAACATTAAAAATTTTTTAATCTAACAAGGAAATATAAGGTATTTAAATACAAAGTTTATATACAGGGTGTAAAGCATTACAAACTATTATTTCTAAAACTAAAGCAAATAATGAAATTTTTGGTTCTTAGAAATAATAGCCTGTAACACCTTTAGCTTTCACCATTAGTACGGGAGGCTGTAAACATTTTTGACACTTATTTTCACAGTCAGTGAATATAGATAGGATTGTTCCATTAGTGATGCTAATTAACAACTCGCCAGTCTGGTTACGATTTCCCGCTGGATCAAGCCAGGGAAAGCCTTGGAAAATACAAATGCGTTACACTTTTTGGTAATTATTTACAAAAGGGACATCCTCCCCGATTACCTTGACCTTGACATATGTTATCAAGGTCACCCTCCTGAGTGACCTTCAGAAGGTTTTAGCCGGCGGTCATTGTTCATTAAAAAGTTATAAACAAAAAAAGGTAGAAAAATATAGCAGCTATTTTGAGTATTGAAAGACATAAATGATTAATATATACGTCAAAATAGTTCATACATACATACATACACTTTTCACGCGAGACGAGTTGTCACATGGGTTCATGGCGCGCTTTACAAGCTCGTTTATTGTATATCGCCACAAATATTCACACAGATGATTCAAGCAGTTAGGTATCACGCTGGGAGTTTGTTTAGTTTTATTACTATACACATGTATTATATATACACATGTATTATACACATGTGTATAAACAGTACACAAATAGGCGGGGGAAACTCGTTTCTTTGCTATTTTTATAATGTAAATTATTATCTAACAAATTTTCAGCACTGCAAAAGTAAGTGCATTAATTTTTATTCCATTTTTTCAATTATTTACGTGCTAGACTTATTTGCCATACCTGCAGATCAGCCAGACTGCTTTTTTACTGACTTTTAGTATAACACTCATTAGTAGAAAAAAGTACTTACTAACAAAGTACTTAAAAATCCTTTTGTCCTAACGATATTCGCTCAGGACCTTCCGTCAATTCTAAATTCCCCGGTTAATTACCTTAGCGTTATTCGCTCAAGATAATTAAGAATTATTTTGTCTTAGCAATATTCGCTCACGATCTTCTATCACCCCGCTGTTCCTCCTTAGAGTTATTCTCCCGTCTAGTTGCTTTAGCGATTATCCGCTCGGAGTAATTAAGAATCCTTTTCCTATATAGATGGTATGGAAACATAGAGCAGGCAAGAAGCGGAGAGAACGCACTCTGCAATATCAAAACCGGCAAAATCATTCTCCCGTAATAACGGCCGTCCTCTCCGGGAGATTCATCTCCGAGGACGCCCTAGCCGAACTGCGCCGGCTTAACAGACTACATTCCGCTCCGACGACGGAAAATAAGAATCCACACGCGCCGGAATTGATCGACTTGACAGCGCCTACACCTGTCATCGACTTAACCTCTGAAAATCCACCCGCGTCATATTTCGACGAGATCACCGCACGTTTCGATGCAATTGAAACCTTTGTTAAACGGACCTATGTGACTCTTCCCGAATCCACATAAAATGTATAACAACTATTTACATAAAGTCTCCTTTGTTTTTATATACCAGGTGTGATCAAAAAGTTCGTGCAATGAATTTTTTTCTGTCGACGTGGCAACACTGTAGGCTTCTATGGTGGTTTGGCGTCTAAGGGGAACCCTTACGAGTCATCAGTGCGACCCCGCACAAAATAGTAGGATTTTTGGACCTCACTGAAAATTTCTGAAACTTTGATATGTTACAGGTTATGACCTCCTAATCAAAAGTCCTAATGGGTACAAGACTCAAAAATGGACAGATTTTGAGATATAGAGGTCAGAAGGTCATCAACTGCCTCTACGAGCGCCACTCGGCGCGCGTATTTTTATGACTGTATTCGTGTGTGTTTATGCATGTGTGTGTGTGTGTGTGTGTGTGTGTGTGTGTGTGTGTGTGTGTGTTAGTATGTGGGGCATACTTTGCGTTTGCGTTACCGTCGGCATCAGTGTGATCCGATGTGCACCGCGGGGAGGTTGCCGAATCGGGTTTAGCACATCATTTGGCCCTGAAAAGGGCCGATTAGATTCTAGATTTTTTGTTGTTTCACGTACCTTACATTTACGTAAAGTCGTAAAAAAGATTACCTTATGGCTTATATATTATATTAGTTGCTCTAGACAACTTCTATGTTTTCATCTGCTGGTAAAGGTCTGTTTCCAGCATCCAGTACATGATGTAAGATAGTTGTTGGGGGATACTTGACATTCTGTTCGTGTCGAGCATAACCTAAGTACCATAGTGCGCTAGCGACATGCGCACACGATCCAAGTGTCCTTGTACCACACTTACAGGTGCAATAGTATCCCGTTATCGGTGGATCATCATTTTCGTTATCATTATTGTAAGATATCCATAACTGATACCTAGTCCGATTTTGGTGTCTTGAATGTATTCTTAGTCTTAGCAAGTTTGGCTCTAATCTGTTTTGGTCATACTCAAATACCTCATTAGCTTCTCTCTGACGTTTGTCCTGTATATATCCTGGCGCCAGATACACTTGATATACACCAAAACAAAGATCACGCAGATATTGCAAATCAAAATGTGGAAAATCTTGAACTTGATTTTCATCAAGAAGAACCCACTGTCCACGCCTATTAAACAAGTTGTCTACTTCAACTCTTGCTTTCAGGACATTAACTTCCTGCGCTTTTTGTAACATCGCTCTTGCTAAATCTTCATTTGCTCCTTCCATTATGATAGGTTCATGAAATCTATTTATTAATCCACCAGCTATACCATAAAAATCTCTAAGATTTAAAACATGAGCATATGGAACTACCTTATCAAAGAATTTGAATATGGATTTCAGGTGTCCATTACGAGATTCGACTATCCATCTTGACTTCGTAACTAACCGAGAACGGTTTGCATCCTCAGTTGAAAGTTGGCGTTCGTTACGCTGTAAAAATGCTGGCATTTCATAGCGAATTCCGAATCCTTCCAGAAAATCAGTGGCATCCCTGTACCCCCGATCGACAAGAACAATATCACCTTCTTCAAACCATGCTCTCATTCCCTCTATGTCATCGTTAAACTCTTTGAGAAGCATAGCTGCATCATTATTTCGTGCTTTGGAAAAATACGGACCTTGTATGGCTAAGATGTAACCATCTGGTGCTACTAATAAAGCTGGTTTTAAAAGATGATACCCTTTGTGCATACAAAACGTTTGACGGAGAACGCGAAAGTTGGAACTTTTTTCTACTTTGGTATAGGTACCATCAATCACTACTATTGCGAGTTTCTGGCTGTGGATTGTAAAGGCGATTTGAAAAGTCAGTAACGTGTCTTTGAATGTAAGTATTTCTGTCAATAGCACCGAATCCGATATTTTCAGGTACAAATCTTAAAGCGAGAGACAGCCGAACAGTGCTTATACCAAGACTAACTGATTGTCGAGTAGGATACTGAAAGATTATTTGAAGTAATACATCTGTAACGCCCTGCCGTAGTTTACATAAAAAAGTTATGAGATGTTTTTTTTTGTACATATCTAGAACCACCTTGTACTGGGATGGGATCGCAATATTCATAAAGCTCATTGAATTGAGCTTTCGTTAATGAAGTCAAATCCTTGAATTCATCATCTGAAAAATCAGTCTCATTGTTGTACTTCGCATTTATATGTTTATTTGCGCAAGCCCTGAGTCCTTGCAGAAAATGTAATAGCTCTTCACCTCTGAGAATATAGGGTCTATTGAATGACTGTAACCCATCAATGAAAGCATTTAAAACTTGATCATTCTCATCTAAATGGTGGATGCATGTTCTCGTGAATTCAGGGACAAGAATATTAACTTTAACGAAAATATTTACTCGAGACTGTAATGATAACCTATGAAGATTATTTCGAGCATTGCAGAGAAAACAAGAATGCCCCGAGGCACCTCTTACTACGTTTAAACGTATGCAATTAGGATCCTGCTCCAAAATTCTTATTTCATTTGCTATGGCAATGTTGCACTGGTTACAAATGCGAGTACCATCATTACATTCTTGGGGTGGATTATTGGCCTCCTGACGCATAAAAGTGGCTATTTCACATTTATGAGCATTATTTTCACCATTTATTCTGTTCATCTGAGCCGGTGGTGCTTGCCTATTACATACATAACAACTTAGTCTGTTTCTAAAAGCCATTGACTGCTGTTCTCTTCAATGATACAATAAAATGAGACTGATATTTCAAAAACGCTGGACGATTCAGATATATATCCTATTCTAATATGAGACAATCGACCACTAATAACCAAACCAATGACCAAAGGTTACCTCAGTTGACCACTAATACCAAATATGACCAACGATTACCTTAGTTGACCAGTAATATGTAACAATGCATCTGTGCAAGTGATAACATTTTATCTCAAGCATTTCTACAACGGAACGATTCGAACATCGCAGCCGGCGTGGCGTTCGAACCGAGGTCTGTATATAACACGACCTTGTGAACACTTGAAGCTTTAACGGCAAACGTCAATGTAATATTCCAGTCAACGTTAATCATTTTTAGTTATTGTGGTTAACATAAGATGCATGTTCGTCATTACAAGACTGGAATATCACATTGACGTTAAAGCTTCAAGTGTTCACAAGGTCGTGTTATATACAGACCTCGGTTCGAACGCCACGCCGGCTGCGATGTTCGAATCGTTCCGTTGTAGAAATGCTTGAGATAAAATGTTATCACTTGCACAGATGCATTGTTACATATTACTGGTCAACTAAGGTAATCGTTGGTCATATTTGGTATTAGTGGTCAACTGAGATAACCTTTGGTCATTGGTTTGGTTATTAGTGGTCGATTGTCTCATATTAGAATAGGATATATATCTGAATCGTCCAGCGTTTTTGAAATATCAGTCTCATTTTATTGTATCATTGAAGAGAACAGCAGTCAATGGCTTTTAGAAACAGACTAAGTTGTTATGTATGTAATAGGCAAGCACCACCGGCTCAGATGAACAGAATAAATGGTGAAAATAATGCTCATAAATGTGAAATAGCCACTTTTATGCGTCAGGAGGCCAATAATCCACCCCAAGAATGTAATGATGGTACTCGCATTTGTAACCAGTGCAACATTGCCATAGCAAATGAAATAAGAATTTTGGAGCAGGATCCTAATTGCATACGTTTAAACGTAGTAAGAGGTGCCTCGGGGCATTCTTGTTTTCTCTGCAATGCTCGAAATAATCTTCATAGGTTATCATTACAGTCTCGAGTAAATATTTTCGTTAAAGTTAATATTCTTGTCCCTGAATTCACGAGAACATGCATCCACCATTTAGATGAGAATGATCAAGTTTTAAATGCTTTCATTGATGGGTTACAGTCATTCAATAGACCCTATATTCTCAGAGGTGAAGAGCTATTACATTTTCTGCAAGGACTCAGGGCTTGCGCAAATAAACATATAAATGCGAAGTACAACAATGAGACTGATTTTTCAGATGATGAATTCAAGGATTTGACTTCATTAACGAAAGCTCAATTCAATGAGCTTTATGAATATTGCAATCCCATCCCAGTACAAGGTGGTTCTAGATATGTACAAAAAAAACATCTCATAACTTTTTTATGTAAACTACGGCAGGGCGTTACAGATGTATTACTTCAAATAATCTTTCAGTATCCTACTCGACAATCAGTTAGTCTTGGTATAAGCACTGTTCGGCTGTCTCTCGCTTTAAGATTTGTACCTGAAAATATCGGATTCGGTGCTATTGACAGAAATACTTACATTCAAAGACACGTTACTGACTTTTCAAATCGCCTTTACAATCCACAGCCAGAAACTCGCAATAGTAGTGATTGATGGTACCTATACCAAAGTAGAAAAAAGTTCCAACTTTCGCGTTCTCCGTCAAACGTTTTGTATGCACAAAGGGTATCATCTTTTAAAACCAGCTTTATTAGTAGCACCAGATGGTTACATCTTAGCCATACAAGGTCCGTATTTTTCCAAAGCACGAAATAATGATGCAGCTATGCTTCTCAAAGAGTTTAACGATGACATAGAGGGAATGAGAGCATGGTTTGAAGAAGGTGATATTGTTCTTGTCGATCGGGGGTACAGGGATGCCACTGATTTTCTGGAAGGATTCGGAATTCGCTATGAAATGCCAGCATTTTTACAGCGTAACGAACGCCAACTTTCAACTGAGGATGCAAACCGTTCTCGGTTAGTTACGAAGTCAAGATGGATAGTCGAATCTCGTAATGGACACCTGAAATCCATATTCAAATTCTTTGATAAGGTAGTTCCATATGCTCATGTTTTAAATCTTAGAGATTTTTATGGTATAGCTGGTGGATTAATAAATAGATTTCATGAACCTATCATAATGGAAGGAGCAAATGAAGATTTAGCAAGAGCGATGTTACAAAAAGCGCAGGAAGTTAATGTCCTGAAAGCAAGAGTTGAAGTAGACAACTTGTTTAATAGGCGTGGACAGTGGGTTCTTCTTGATGAAAATCAAGTTCAAGATTTTCCACATTTTGATTTGCAATATCTGCGTGATCTTTGTTTTGGTGTATATCAAGTGTATCTGGCGCCAGGATATATACAGGACAAACGTCAGAGAGAAGCTAATGAGGTATTTGAGTATGACCAAAACAGATTAGAGCCAAACTTGCTAAGACTAAGAATACATTCAAGACACCAAAATCGGACTAGGTATCAGTTATGGATATCTTACAATAATGATAACGAAAATGATGATCCACCGATAACGGGATACTATTGCACCTGTAAGTGTGGTACAAGGACACTTGGATCGTGTGCGCATGTCGCTAGCGCACTATGGTACTTAGGTTATGCTCGACACGAACAGAATGTCAAGTATCCCCCAACAACTATCTTACATCATGTACTGGATGCTGGAAACAGACCTTTACCAGCAGATGAAAACATAGAAGTTGTCTAGAGCAACTAATATAATATATAAGCCATAAGGTAATCTTTTTTACGACTTTACGTAAATGTAAGGTACGTGAAACAACAAAAAATCTAGAATCGAATCGGCCCTTTTCAGGGCCAAATGATGTGCTAAACCCGATTCGGCAACCTCCCCGCGGTGCACATCGGATCACACTGATGCCGACGGTAACGCAAACGCAAAGTATGCCCCACATACTAACACACACACACACACACACACACACACACACACATGCATAAACACACACGAATACAGTCATAAAAATACGCGCGCCGAGTGGCGCTCGTAGAGGCAGTTGATGACCTTCTGACCTCTATATCTCAAAATCTGTCCATTTTTGAGTCTTGTACCCATTAGGACTTTTGATTAGAAGGTCATAACCTGTAACATATCAAAGTTTCAGAAATTTTCAGTGAGGTCCAAAAATCCTACTATTTTGTGCGGGGTCCTTTGGTCACAATCGAGTGCATACGTATTTTTCTGTGCCAGTATTTGTGAACGCAGTTTTTTGGAGCGGTCGAAATGGAGCGAGATGTGTTAATGCTCTTGACACCCTCAAAATGTTCACCCCGCATAATTGTTTTAACTTTAGGGAACAAAAAAAGTCGCAAGAGGCTAAATCAAGCGAATGCTTTTACCGAGTTTCACGAAAAATTTGATGTTGGTTCTTTGCTTGAATAAACCATCTCCCCAAGAAACACATTGCAATTAAAAAATTACGTTATTTTGACATCATATTGACCAAAAAATGATGTGAATTTGGTCAATATGATGTGGTTAAAATGACGTCATTTTGATTGTGATATGTTCCTTGAGTTGCTCCATTTCGACCGCGCAAAAAAACTGCGTTCACAAATACTGGCACAGAAAAATACGTATGCACTCGATTGTGACTTTTGCACTGATGACTCGTAAGACTCCCCCTTAGATGCCAAACCACCATAGAAGCCTACAGTGTTGCCACGTCGACAGAAAGAAATTCATTGCACGAACTTTTTGATCACACCTCGTATATGTATATATATTTTATACAAACATCTAGCCTATAATTATTTTTAATTTTATACATTACTTTTATACATTCACACATACACAGCCCACCCTCATTCTCCGGAATCTAATGTAAAATATAAATTGATTTACCAATGTATTCTGGCGGGCAGGATATCGATCTCTCCCTATAAAAATTCTGCCCGATTCCCTCCGAATCTGTGTAATACCCGCGGAACAAATGTCATTTCACTCCCACACACCGCACTCACACGTACTTTATGTAATATAATGATTTTTTCAATTTTTGTTCTTTCTTTGTAATAAATGCATAATAATTTCAAAATGATATTGAATCCCATTATTTAATTTAAGGCCTCACCCCTCACTAACTCTCTAAATCGCACAAGGTCCGATTATATCCCCGGTAATAGGGATATTATATCCTTGACCGAAAATAGGACCGCGGGTGCACGAAAACTCTCAGTAGGCGTAATAGCGTCCCTTCACGACTGGAGTTTTCCCGAAAAGTGCATTCGACTCAAGGCACGCGCTCTTCTAGCGTAAACCCGAGATAGCCTTTCCTTCGCTATCCTTCAAACCAATATTCGTAAATTCCGAAGTTCTGACGTAACACATTCATATAACCTTCTTGAGATCGAGAAGTCCAACAATCCGTGTCCAGAGCAATAAATTTGCACAAATCTAATGTACATTGGATCTTTGTTTTTATTTCAACTTCAAGAGCACGTGAACGGCATAGTACTGTTTGACTGCGTGGGCACTTGTATCTAGGCTCGATTTCTTTCATAAATGTTTTGAAAGCAAGACTAGAAGAAAAACTAAAAGGCAATCGGTTAAATGCGATTAATTTAACTAGTGTCCGTGTAATTTCCTTGCTAATAAATGTAATCCCACGTGCACATTTTCGTGATATAGTGGCCGAATCAGTGGAAGAAGCACTGACGCTTGTATTAGAGAAAGAAGATCCTTCGATTGGGTCATCTGTATATGTGCTGTATTAAAAATAGTATATTATATACATACACATGTAGGACTTCCGCTTCTGGTGCGATGGAGTGTGACACGTGGTGGTTAGGCGAGTGCTTTTCGGCAGTGTGTGAGAGCGTAGGAGAGGGCTAGTGGAGGTGTGCATGTGAGAGGGAGAGAGTGGAGGAGCGAGAGTACGTGTGGAAGTGGAGGGAGACCGTGAAAGAGAGGGAGAGAGGGAGAAAAGGGTGCGGAAAGCGTGCGTGAGAGCGGGACGGGCAAGAAGTACGCGAAGCGTAGAGAGAGGAAAGCGTTAAGTAGAAAGCGGCCGCGGAACACGCGAAGTTCAGACTGTGCGCAAGGCTGTGAGAGAGGTGGGCTAGGGATATAGAGTTAGTAGAAGGGACGCGGCCCAGAGGCAGGAAAAGTAGAGAACGGTAGGTAGAAGAAAGAGAATGATTAGGAGGATGGGATATGATGAAGGGGAGGTGGGGGCGCAGGGAGCAAGAAGCGGGAGCGGCGGGAAGGCGGAGGACACGGTAAAAAGGAAGAAAGAAAACTTAGGAGTGCAAGAGAGGGGGGAAGAGGAGGAACGTTAGATAGGGGTAGTAAGTAAATGGAAGTTTTAATCGATCCCCTTAGGGTTACAATTCTCATCCATCACTACCCTTCTCCTCTCACTTAACCCTTTGGACCAACATCTCTTTCCGAAAGACGGAGCCCAGTTTGCTCCGCACAAGAGTCTTTCTCGCACGGAGGGCGCAGCTTTCCACATGCTCTAGTGGACTCGAACCTGGTTTCTCAGATTACGAGTCTGGCGCTCTACCACTAGATCACCAGGAGGCGGAAAAAAGGAGAAAAGCGAGTGGAGGGAGGACATGAGGAGGTGCAGGGAAGAAGTGGGGGAGGTTATGAATGAATTGAGGGAGGTGAAAGGGTGGAGGGAGGAGGATTTTAGACAGATGATGGAGGAGGTGAAGGAGAGTTTTAAAGAGCAGGGAAGGTTGATGAGGGAGGAATTGGAGGAAATGAGAAGAGAGTGTAGGGAGCGAGAGGGGAAATGGAAGGAAGAGAGGGAGAATATGGTGAACTGTATAAAGGGGTTGGAAAGGAAGGTAGAAGAGTTGGAAAGAAATAAGGAGGGGAAGGAAAGGGAGATAGGGCAGGTAGGGAGGGAGAAGGGGGAGGTGGGGGATAAAGGTAAGAGAGTTGGAGAGGAGGTTGGAAAAGAAGAGCGTGAGGAGAGGAGAAAAAACGTAATAATAAAAGGGCTGGAGGTAAAAGATGGAAAGAGGAGGGAGGCAGTGGAGGAGATGTTAAACGTTTTATGGGTGAGAGGAAAATATAGAGGAGGTTAAAAGAGTTGGAGGGGATAGAGAGGAGAATAGGGAGATGGTCCTGGTAAGGATGAGGAGTGAGGAGAAGAGAGGAGAAATTATGAAGAGAAAGAGAGAGCTGAGGGGTAGGAAGGAGAGGATTATGGAAGACTGGACGTGGAAAGAGAGAAAAATGAGGTGGAGGTTAGAGGAATTCGCGAGAAGGGAGGAGAAAAGAGGAAGAAGGGTGAGGATCGGATACGGAAGGTTATGGATAGATGAGCAATGCTGGAAATGGGATGAAGAGGAGGAGGTTTTGAGGGATGGGAGGGGAGAGCAAAGAAGGGAAGAGGTGGGGAGAAAAAGGGGGAGCAGAATAAGAGAATAAAAGGAGGGGAGAAGAAAAAAGAGGGGGAAGGGAGAGAGGAGGAGAGAGTGGAGTGTGGCTTTTTGGAACGTGGCCGGACTGGAAAACAAAGATAAGGAGTTTTGGACAGGGCTGAAGGAATGGGATGTAATGGTGTTGTTGGAAACATGGCTTGATGATAGAGGGTGGAAAAGAATTAAGGAGAGGTTACTGGGAGGGTATGAGTGGGGAGCGCAAGTGGCGAGGAGAAAGAATAAGAAGGGAAGAGCGATGGAGGGAATGGTTATGGGTATAAGGAAGGAGTTTTGTGTGTGTGTGTGTGTGTGTGTGTGTGGTGGAGAAGGAAGAAAGAATTGCGGGAGTGGGAGAGGGGATCATGATGAGCAGGGTGATGCTGGGGGAGGAGAGGTGGAGGATAGTGGGAGTTTACGCAGGTGAGGGCATTAAGAAGGCGCTGAGGAGGCTGGAGCAGTGG
Source organism: Temnothorax rugatulus (assembly GCA_035220575.1). Classification (NCBI taxonomy): domain Eukaryota; kingdom Metazoa; phylum Arthropoda; class Insecta; order Hymenoptera; family Formicidae; genus Temnothorax; species Temnothorax rugatulus. The sequence continues at coordinate 80,283 of JASTWL010000422.1, read as the reverse complement.
GTGGAGGACAGAGAGGCGGTAGTTAGAACGCTGACAGGGGGGAGGGGATTTTAACGCAGAGGACAGGAGAGGAAGGGGGGGTTAGGCGGAGAGGATAGGAAGGAAGAGAGAGGGATGCAAGGAAAGAGACGGTCAAAGGACCGGAATATAAATAGGGAGAGCAGGCTTATGGTAGACTTCCTTAGGGAAAGAGGGTGGTGCATTTTTAATGGCAACATAAAGAGAGACGAGGAGGGAGAGTTTACATATACCGGGGGAAGGCGGTGCACAGTAATAGATTATGTAATAAGCGAGGGAGAGGTAAAAGACAGAGTGGAAAGGATGAGGGTAGGGGATAGGGTGGATTCTGACCATCAGCCTGTGGAAGTATGGTTAAATGGGGAGCGAGGGAGAGGGAGAGGAGGCAAAGGAGGAGAAAGGATTTGGAGGGGTGTATGGAACGAAGAAGGGAGAAATAGGTTCAGGCAGAAGCTGGGCGGGGTAGAGTTAGGGGAGGGGGATGGAGGAGGAATGGGAGGAGATGGAGAGGAGGTTGAAGGAGGCAATGAAAGAGACAGAGGTGGAGTTAAATAAGGGAGGAAGAAGGAAAGTGGGATGGTGGGACGAGGAGTGTTTAGTGAAAAAGAGGGAAGTAAGAAGGGAATTAAGGAGGTGGAGAAGAAAGGGAGGGAAGAGGGAGGAATATAGGAGGATGAAGCAGGAGTTCAGGGAGTTATGTGGGAAGAAAAAGAAGGAGGAAAATGATAGGTGGGAAAAAAGGGCAGCGGAAGTAAGTAGGGAAAGTGAGGTGTGGGAAATAGTGAATAGGGAGAGGAAAAAGAGGAGGAAAGTGATAGAAGGAATAGAGATAGCGGAGTGGAAGGAACATTTTATGAGGCTACTTGGGGGGTGGAAGGCAGGGTAGTTAAAGGAGGGAAAGATAGAAGCCGGGAGGGAGAGGAAGGTGAAGAGGAAATAAGTAAGGAGGAAGTGAGGAGGGCCTTAAGGAAATTAAAGGAGGGGAAGGCGACGGGGGTAAACGGTATTCCGAGCGAGGTCTGGAAACACGGGGAGGGAAGAGTTGGAGGAGTGGGTGAGGGGGTTTTGCAACAGAGTTTTGAAAGGTGAAGGGTGGCCGGAGAGCTGGAAGGAGGGGGTAATCGTGCCGATAGTGAAGAAGGGTGAAAGAGAGAGAGTGAAAGACTATAGGGGGGTCACCTTGCTATCCACCTCATCAAAAAACACGGTAGTGCAAAGCGGAACGAGACTGACCGTGACTCTTTTACGCGACACGACGGGTTGCGAGTACTCGAGATGTTGAGATCTCATATAACGAGTGAACGGATCAAGTTCTAAGTAGGCTTGATCGATAGCTTGGGGTCTATATGGGGGGGGGGGGTATCCCCTATAATATTTTCCGCTACGTGCCCTACGAGTGGAGATATTGCGACGTAAAGTCGAAAAATGTGAAATTTACTATTAAGATACTTTTACTTTTACTCCTAACGCCGACGTCTCTCAACCAATCAGAGGAATCAGAGAAATGTCACTTTCACTTTTTCGACACTGGCGGTGCTAGTATCGCTAGTATCGCCAGTTTCGATATCGCGCGCGCATTATTATCGATCTAGTAGGTAAGTAAATTAGGTCGATAGACTTATCGGTCAGGAGGAAGATTTCTATTTAGGTAAATTAGGTATTATCAACCCAGCGAGTAAATCCATTAGAGTTGATATATATGTATACGTGTGTGTACTGCGCGCAGTGCAGATAGTGCGTTCAGCGCGCTGTCACAGTCAGTTCGGTTAACCTATCGAGAGACACGGTAGTGTCGGAGCGAGACCGACCGTGACTCTTTACGCGACGTGACGATTAATTCAAGGTAATTGTTTTATTTTATGTAATTATCCTATATATCTATTATTCTATATATTACTGTTACTTACTATACTACGTTTACGCGAGTGTTTACATACACAGGTTAACCTAGATTGTGCATAACATGGATATAAATATAAATATCGACGATCTGAGACTCTCTCATTGGGGCGACATAAGACTCATAAAGAATCAGAAAACGTTTCTGACGAGGAAAGACGCAGAAATGTAAATACTTATTATTCGAAGGGTTTAATAACACGTTGTTGGACATCGCGCGAAAGATGAACGTGACCAATTTACCGGATTCTAAATTCGCCTGGTTCTACGGGGTGAGTTCAATGAATCGAATTTTATGCATCAAGCAATTTGAGTACATACGAGTAGTCTCAAATATATATGATCACGTAAACCTTTATTTTTTTTCTTACAGAGAAACGAGTCGGATAGCTACGACGGCACATTCAACATGTTAACTGGTACAACCAACTTGTATGATATGGGAATGCTAAAAGAGTGGAATTACAGTAATCGGACGAATAGTTACGAGGGTTCGTGTGGTAAAATATGTAGATCGTTGGGGGATTTGTGGCCACCTGCAATAGATAATACAACAGTATCTGTATTTCTCCCCGATATTTGCACGTGAGTACTAAAAGACATTATAATTTAAGTTAACATGAAAACCTGTGTTAAATTGTGTTACGAATGATGCACTACTTTAATTATTAAATATCCATTTGCTGAATTTCGCGCTGTTAATTTTTATAGGTAGGTACAACAAGGTCAATTCTAAGTACATCAAGATCAGACTGCTGTTACGATGAAGCAAAAATGCAATGTGACATTCAAGCGTCAAGCGAGTATATATAGATGTCATTAGGCGGAACTCAGAAAACGTGTGTGCGCGCACCGAAGCTTTAGCCAATAAGAAAACTAGTTTCAAAGTTATATAAAGCTTTAATACTTGCCTACGTTATAATGTTGTGTCCTGATAATAGGTACGAGTTCTAAAGGTCTTGAGACATGTTTAGTTTATATTTTACAATTATATGTGTATGTTGTTGATACGATAAAAATTCTTCAAATCTTATTTAAAGTTTACTTTAATTGATATTGTAAGATGTTACAGAAATATTTATTATCTTTTGTTTAATCGAAATAACACAAAATGATTATAATAAATCACTGTCTTACAGTGCGGATATGGAAACAATTACGTATTTCGTGACAAATATAAGCTTAATTATCTATAAGGGTAAAATTAAGAAAGTCAGTTGTGCTTATACCTATTATTCTACGTATGTACATTTATAGCTTCTTTCGTTCTCTTATGTTTGTGCAAATAACTATCGAGAACTGTCATCGATGATATTATTGGATGTAATAATAATACAGTAATATATGTAAGAGGTGGTAAAATTAACAGCTTTTCTAAAGAAATGCATCTTTGTACATATATGTGGTACAGATGTGAGAGTGTTATTATTGATTACGCTGAGTTGTATTTGTATTCTATGTCGCAAAATATATATGTTATAAACATGTACTGTTTAATGCTTATATGATCCCTAATACTACAAAAAGAAATGATATCACAACAAAATTACCTTTTTAAAAAAAAGGTAAAAAAAAGGCGTCAAGTGCACGCGCAGCATATATATATATATATTAGCTCGGTATATTAGCTCGAAGAAAGTGGTTGTCTCAAAAAAACCGATGAGGTATCTTTGTACCTAAAAAAAAACCGATGTGGTATGATGTTTGTACCTATATACATATACTTTTAAAAAACCGATGTGGTATGTTTGTATTTTCACAAAAATAAATGATATCTATAAATTGCGTCAATTATAAAATGAATATATATTCTTCGGAAAATAACTGTTGTATTATTTTTAAAAAATATCTTTGTATTTAAGTGTCTTCTTACACAAGTCATAATAGCTTCATTTTTCCTTACAGACATTATAATATAACCAAATTCCGTTACCTAACTCAACCCAAGTGATATGTATCTTTTTAAATAAATGTTTTCTTGATTGATCTTTAAATAAATCTTTAAATTGCGTTAATCAAAAAGAGAAGATACAATTACAAAATTTTTAATCCAACACAGGAATACAAGGTACTTAAATGCACAGATGTTAATCGCAAAGATTAAAAACTGTTAAAGAAGTAACAATAAAAAATGCAAATATTTTATTGAAATAAAAAAAAATTTCGTACAAAAACTTGACGCTGCTTTTTTACTCCAGTCACAACAAAATTACCTTTTTTAAAAAAGCAGCGTCAAGTTTTTGTACGTACAAGGTGTACGTGGCAGTGTTAGCGAAAAGACTGAGGGAGGAAGTGGAACAAAAGGGGATCATCCCGCCGAATCAAACGGGATTCAGAAAGGGAACAGGGACAGTGGACAACATTTATGTGCTTAATTATTTAGTGAGTAGATAACTGGGAAGGAAGGGGGGGGGGGAGTGGTGGCGATGTTTGTAGATTTAAAGGCAGCCTTTGATTCGATGGACAGGGAGGTGTTGATTGAGGCGCTGAGGGAAAGGGGAGTTAAGGAAGGGTTAGTTGAGAGGATAGAAGAAGTGCTAAGAGAGACAAGAAGTAGGGTCAGAGTTGGAAAGAAGCTGGGCGAAAGCTTCTGGACAGCAAGAGGGGTAAGGCAAGGGTATCCGCTGAGCCCGCTACTCTTCATTATACTGTCAGGGGACTTGGAGGAGGAGATGAAGAAGGTCAAATGGGAGCGAGATCAGGCTGGGAGGGGAAAGGGTGTATGACTTACAAGGGAACCTCGCGAACTCGAAAATTCTGATTTTAATGAAACTTCCCACACATGTAGGGGGAGTAAAAAGATGAATTTAGAAATTTTTTGTAGCGGCCCAAAAACGGTTTTAAGAGATGAAACCACTCCTCATATTTAGAGCGGTTTTTACTTTTCTCGATATAGCTCGAAAAATATTTGAGATATCAAAAAGAGTTTCAAATAAAAGTTTTATAGTAAAATCTCCTCTATTCAACAACATTAATATAATATTTTTTAAAAATAATTTTTTAAACAAAATTCTTTTTTTTTTCAAAATTTTATTAATGTGGTTAAATAGAGATGTTTTTACCATAAAACTTTTATTTAAAACATTTTTTGATATCTCAAATACTTTTCGAAATATATCGAGAAAAGCAAAAACCCGCTCTACATATGAGTGGTGGTTTCACCCCTTAAAACCGTTTTTGGGCCGCTACAAAAAATTTCTAAATTCATCTTTTTACTCCCCCTACATGTGTGGGAAGTTTCATTAAAATCAGAATTTTCGAGTTCGCAAAGTTCCCTTGTTAGAGTATGCGGATGACATGGTGCTGCTGGCGTAGGGGGAGGATGAAATGGGAAGCATGATAGAAAGGCTAGAGAGGTATTTAGATAAGAAGAGGTTAGAACTTAACGAACGAGAAAACGAAGATCATGAGGTTCAGAAAGGGAGGAGGAAGGATGGGGAAAAGAGATTGGAGGTGGAAAGGAAGAAATGTGGAGGAGGTGAAAGAGTTTCGATACCTAGGGTACATGTTACAAAGAAATGGAAGTCAAGAGGCGCACGTGAAGGAAAGGGTCAGGAAGGCAGCGGCTATGGGTCACGTGTGGGGGATAGGGAAAAGAAGGTTTGGTAAGGACTGGGGAAGAAGGCTTTGGCTATTTGATAAGCTGGTTTAGACGGTAATGGGGTACGGGGTTGAATTGTGGAGATAGAGAGGTTAGAAGAAAGATATCTGAGATGGGTGTTGGGAGTAGACAGGACGACGCCGGGATATTTGGTGAGGGAGGAGCTGCAGAGGGAGAAATTAAGAAGTAGGACTGGTAGAAGGGCGTGGGGGTTCGAAAGGAGATTGGAGGAGGGAGGAAGATGCGAACTGGCAAGGATGTGTTGGGAAAGTAGATGTAGTAGGACAGCGAGGTTTAGGCTGGGGAACGAAATGAGAGAAGGCAGGTACTGGGAGGAGGAGGAGAAAAGAATATGCAGAGGGAGAAGAGGAGACGTGGGAGCACATGTAGGAGCGTTGTAAGGATTGGTGAGAAGGAGAGGGGAGTTGACAGGAGGCGAGGAGATGGGTGCTTGGGGAGGGGGAGAAGGGAAATGGTGGATGAGGGTGTTAAGTACAAGCTCACGCCCGAGCCTGGTATCTTGTTTTAAAATGAGGAAGTAAAAACATTACGAGAGAATTTGAACGTAGAGAGATTGTGTATTCTGATTTTATCTAAAAGTAAAATAATCAAAGGCGAATTATCGTACAATAAAGAAAAAGTGGTCTGAGCAGGTTTAGTACATAAATATATGCTGTATAAAATATAATGGGAATTGTAAAGGACAATCCTTTCTTTCGCATTTTGTTTTAGAATGTACCTTGAAGTAGGCGTATGTAATACTCTAATAAACGTAAAAGCTCCTTGGATCAAAGAACTATATTAAATTTCCCATATGAATAACGCTGACGTAGTTAATCCACTAAAATAGGTATTTTATCAAAGAAAGGATAGTCTGGTCGATCACACAAAAATAATAGAAAACGAATATCGTTGAAATGATAATTGACATAATAATGGAAGTAATGCATCAATTGTTCTTCGATACGTAAATCACAATCATTGGCATATTGAACGATCACTCTGACATTTTCGCCAATTACAAGACAAATATCTCATCTCAGAGAAGTCAAGTATTTTGCAAGACTGGATAAATGGTATAATTTATCCTAATTAAGAACAATAATATGCCTTCAATCTTCAATTGATACATTAATTCAATAGAAAGCACATAATCTTAAGAAATAATACATCGCTGAATAATCGAGTGCAGATTATAATGGAATACATCTATCGAGAGAAATATGATGATAACTCAATCAATCGGTTATATTATTCTTACAAAGAACGTTAATTATAAAGAATTTAGAATGCTTCGGACGCATGTATACTATCGTAAGTGAATGAAAAATATTATTATGCTTTTGAATTATCACGCAACAATAACTGAATAACAGTTAGCAATTTTCCAGAACATTCGTCATCAAAAAAATGGTTGCAACCTCACAAAATTGAAAGTAATTTAGACTGAGCTCAGTTTATTAATTCACTCGAGATTGAAAAGTAAAAGGCTTCTCAGCTATAGAGGAATTATTCCTCTAAACGGTCTCTCGTAAAATCTGTAATGTAAATTGAGACCATGAAAGTAATGTGGATCCCTCTCGTAATGCTAGCCCTTAAATGACACACCTTTCCAGAATCTCATAAATGACATGAGGGGTCTAAATGACCCCAGCATGAAAAATGTCTCGTAACTAATTGATTTTTTGATCTTTAGTTATGCCAATTTTTTTCAATGTTGTTCAAGGTCTAGACAAGAGAATAAAATGATGATATTGTTAAAATTTCAATTTCAACATAGTATAAAAATTTAAGATCGCCAAGAGTTAAAATCGTGGCTCCAAAATCAAAAAAATTAAAAATAATAAATAAATAAATATGAGCTCCATTTTTGGCGGGAACATTTGAAAATATATCATTCTAAAGGGTCTGGGGTCCGTTGGACCCCGGATGGCATTTAAGGGCTAGACGAATGTCTAACATCCACTTTTAACGTTAGACAAGTATCTAACGTTCTCTCTCAATGAATTAAAGAAGTTACCTTTTACGTGAAGCTTTCCTTGAATACTCGCTTCCGTTAATAATTGAAGGTCGCAAGGACCTGACCCTAAAGGGCTCTCTCGTATATTACACGCAGTGTCGGTTGTACTCGTTCTCTCTCGAGGCTTTCTCGAATGTTCCGTAATGGCGTCGCTTGGCCCGATCGTCCTTCCTTTCACGACTTTCAGGATGAACAACTGTGTCCTCTCGATATCGCTGTAGCCGATCTTTTATGATAGTAATTACTACCGGCGCATTACAAGATGACAGATTCTACAAACTTGTCTCGTTTTAGACGTAGATCGAACGAAAGAATGTTCTCGAGCTCACGGACGCTGTACAAGAATACGGATACGACTGACTGTGACGATGGACGGAAGACGAATGAATGCCGGTCGCGCTGCACGTACGTCTCGACACGCTTACGCATGCGCAGTATCACGCTTCCCGCGCGTCGTCGTCCGCTATCGCACAACGTTGCCTACGCCGAAAGTGCGAACTAATATAAGAATTCTCTAGCGAAGACAGTAGCAGTGCTACTGCCTCTATTTATAGTGGGGTTTCACCAAGTTACGTTAAACGCGACCACTAACAGATGTCGGCCCATACACAATCTCTCTCTCTTTTCTACATTCTAAACATTCTAAACATTCTAAACATTCTAAACATTCTAAACATTCTAAACATTCTAAACAGAGGGAGATTGAGAAGGATAGAAATAGGAAGGGATACGTGGAAGAGCAAGGAAGAAAGGAGGAGGGAGGTATGAGTGAGGAGAAGGTGAGAGAGAGTGAATGGTATGCCGAAGAGAGGGGAGTAGAAGCGGCTGTACAATAAAAAGAAAATGGAAAATTAGGGGCAAGAGGAAGCGGAAGTCCCTTTTGCGGAGAGGCGTGTGTGTGCGTGTGGCGGGTGTGGGTGTGGGCGGATGTAGAGACAGAAGCCCACACCCGCATCATTAGATAAAGTAGAGATAAGTTAGGTTAAGTTAGGATAAGATTTGTAAGCGTTTGTAAAGGTTTAGGTACGTTCCTTCTAAAAACGCCTTTCAAGCCCTAAGGGGAGGAAATAAATTACATACAATTGTAACGATGCGCCCTGTCAAGGCATCGTTCCTGATCATCAACCGCCGGATGCCGCCTGACCGATTCGTTTCAAACGTAAAACGCGACACCGGTGCCTTCCCCGCGCGGCGCCGAGAAACGCCGAAGAAAGCCGAACCGCGCCGAAGACGAGAGCGCGTCAGCGTACCCCCACGCGGCCCGCCTGACGAACGGCCTCCCTCCCACCGGGCCCGCCGAACCGGGATATATAAGCCGGCGCTCCGGCGAGAGACTTCGACTTCGTCTCCGCTCCAGCATTCCGCTGTTCCCGACGAAGCCGACCCGACCGATTTCCTAGGCGACACACCAACGAGGTTCGGAGCTCCGAGTCTCGACCGAGTGCTCTCGGGTGTCCCCGACTCCTTCCCGCTACCCCGACGACGCGGCTACGCGGGGTCGAGCACGCTCGGCCTCGTAACGAGGGCTCTCGTAACCACGGCTCGGGGCCCCAACATCCTCGATACCGCGGATCCTAAGATATCGCGTTCCATAATCGTAATACCGCGCCCCGCAGCGTTACCGTAGCGTATCGAGTGCATCGGCACTCCCTTTCGTTGTAAATATCGCGTTCCGTTTTCGTAAAACCACGTCCCGTTTGTAATACCGCGTCCGTTCCGTAAAACCACGCCGAGTGCACATGCACTACCTGCCGTTGTAATATACCGCGTTCCGTCACCGTAGTTTCAATTGCAATGCACACATAATGGTTTAGCGTCCCGTCACCGTACTTGTAATACTTCCGATTGTAAATACCGCGCCGAGTGCATCCGCACTACCGTTCTCTGTATATACCGCGTTGTTGCCTGTACCATATTGAATAAACTCTCAAGTGTGCGATAAGACCGGATTATTGTCTCTGGGCCATCCGTCGAACTCCTGATTCGGCGAGCTAGTCCGCGTTCGACCCATATAGGATAGGCCGTTACACAATACAATCCAATACGTACACATGTGTATATATATGTATATGTTACGGGAAATATGAAAAATTGGGAATTATACATAATGGCCGGCTAATATGCATAATTCCCAATTTGTTCGGTCAAAATGATTGATAGAAAAGAATTAATCAAATTTCCCGGTCATTATGCATATTTCCCAATGCTAAATGGTCATTTTGATAAATTATCTTATTTGAGTTGATTTTTCCGGCAATCTTAAGCCCCTTGCACAATAGGTGATAGCGATAGCGACAGTGACAAAGTTACCGACAAAGGTATAGCTTTTGGTAACCTTACGAAGTGTCCAATTTTAGTATGTGATAGATTTACATGTGGTTATTGTTTTGAAATCTTTTGCTTTACTAATTAATTTAGTTGGCTGTTCTTCCGAAAACGTCCGTGCTCCGATTTAGGTGAAACTGTGTGAATAGGTTCCTTTTAGATAAAAAAGACACATACCAAAAGGATTTTTTGCGACTCCAAAGTTTAGCAACTTTTTTAACATTTTTAACTTGCTGCCTCCGCGCATACATTTTTCACGCGAAACGAGGTGCATGGGTTTACACCTTTCCACGCGTGGAAAGCCCACGGATGTACTTTGAAGGCACACTATGTGTCTAGTTTAATAATAGTGAAGCCCCCCGCAGGGAGGCGGAACCTACTGCCTCCACGCATACACTCTTCACACGAGACGAGTTGTCACATGGGTTTACAACGTTTCTGATTTTCTGAAGTTTCGCCAATTATGTTTATGTTATGACTTTGACGGGTATGACTTTATAGTTGTTTACATTACTTGAGAGCTGTTTTGGTTTGTAATATACTGAGTTAGTTCGCTCGTAATATACTGAGCTAATTCAAAAAAATATTTAAAAAGTTGCTAAACTTTGGAGTCGCAAAAAATCCTTTTGGTATATGTCTTTTTTATCGAAAAGGAATCTATTTATAAAGTTTGACCTAAATCTGAGCACGGACGTTTTCGGAAGTTTTCGCCATTTAGTAAAGCAAAAGATTTCAAAACAATAACCATTTTCTAAAATAATTTTATAACAAACATTTTTTTACTTATAAAATGAGGAAGAGACCAATGCGGTATACGTGAGCTTTGCATTGTGCATAACATTAGCTTGATTCTTGATACAATTAAAATTTCAAGCTTTATTTGGATATATCTTAACAAGCAATGTCGTTCTCTGTATAATTACCAAATTAATCAAATTTCCCGTACACACACACACACACACACACACACACACACACACACACATATATAATTTATTTAAAAAAAAATCACAATTTTTTCTGGTGTTGCGACCACCAGTTAAATATTTTTAATACATTTTGTAATGCGCAATTCTTAATATGTTTTCCGCATCGTATAGTATTAGTAACATCTAGATTATTTAAAGATTCAACATCTTCGTAATCTGCAATGTTTAGGTTTTTTCTTGCTTTATTCTCAAGCAGATCCACCAGCCATCGTTTCTGGCACCCCTTCACGTATACAAGAGTCGACGTCTCGTCGCCCTCTCCAAGCACGGCCAATGTAATTAGGTGTTTCGCATGTTATACGGCACGTTTCCGTCCTCCCATCGTAGTCCATAGTGATTTGCAATCAACCAAGAAGTGCATGACTTGTCGGATTTTGTGAGGAGACTCCACGGCATGGGGAGTGTAAAAATGTAATGCGCCAAAACGGTCCCGTTTCTCAGCACAGCCACCTCTTTTACGACAAATTTCATCTCGACGATGAATCCTTGCAGATCGACAAACATTGGTACGATCATGACGAAACGACGGAGCAATCTGTATCTTATCGCGGTACATCTATGCCTCTTATATTCCAATATCTGCTGATATTGCAATTTACATGATTATGCGCACTATGTTCGACAACGGACAGTATTCGATTACGCGATCATGCAAGATAAGACAATAGGCGGTAGTATTTGCCGGTACATTCTCTTTGCAGTCAAATTCTATTCGCACATCCACGGTGGCGCTCTTGACAGATTCGTTTTGTCGCGAGCAATCAATGACAACAAAAGGTCCTTTTGTCAGGAATGTAACCACTGTGGCAAAGCGTATCGAAGCAGTCATATCCGTAATAAGCTTTACGAAAATGCGCATACACATCGAAAAGGACGGCGTATCGATTTTTGCCAAAATCCAGATTCAAGTCATCGTACGGATAAAATTCAGAGTTTAGATAAAGTTTCACGTTGGTTAAGTTACAGTCATCTAATACGCTAACATCTTGCGACATGATATTCTTGCGGCCGGTCTGCAGCGCAAAGATAACGTACCGCGGCTTCTCCAGCTGAGTCGCCGTTTTGACGGCCCACGAATGCTTGGTCGTGCTCTGCAACATGGGGTACTTATACAGATCCCACGAACGGAAACTGACACTAAGATATCGCCCGCTTTCCAAGGCCCGTAGCATGGATAGCTTATTGACCTCGTTTAATGTAACGTGAGACATTCGCCACTGTACTTTAAACAATTTAATTTCCGGCTCCGTCGCCGGATTTCCTACAATGCAATTGTTATCGCTACGCGCTCGTATCAAAATTAATTCGTGACGAGCGTTAATAACCACGCGTTTGTAATCCTCGCAAAAGCCCAACAATGTGTTGAGCCGTACGCAAAAGTTGAAATATCCCTCCGGGTGAGAAGATGAAATGTCCCATCCAGCATTTTGCATAATTTTTGCTTTGTCATTTGTCAATGATACATAGTTCTTGATGGTACTGGTTATTCCAACGTTTCTGTTGCGATCAATCTCCACGCCATTGAGCTCGTATCGAATTTCATCAAACATGAACGCCACGCAATTATTCACAAGCGTTGTCTGAGACTTGTCATTTTTTCTCTTTATCGTCAATCTTCCTTCAACGTAGAGAAACCTTTCGCACGGCAACGTGTATAAATCCTGCTGTTGTATAGGTATTCTTATCTCATCATTATGTCCAAACGTCATGTTGGCGTACGGATTGTACGTGTGTGTCTCAATCTTAACGACGCTATCGTCAAAGATCAGTTCACCTCCAATCTTTAAGATATTAACGATGAAACCCAATGATTTCAAAAATTCAACGTTCGACGCAGTGAGTTTTTTCTTTGGCGATCGGATTGTCTCTCTAATTTTGTTTCTCGTCTGTTGCACCTGCTCAGCTTCGTTCAGTATGAGCATCTCACGTTACCGCTGTCGTCTTCGTACATGCAGTCTAACGGTGATCTCCTCTCCGCGAAAATCAATCAATCGACCGTCCTGATCCACGACGCGAAGCGTCAAGTCCGAAATGCTCCGTACGATGATCGGAAGGTAAATGATCTGTGCCGGCGTTTCCGATATCTTATATCCTGGAGGCACACTCGGTGAAAACTCGTGTATCGTGTGCACGTACTTGTCGTTGCTGTACGCACCCGCGGTCACGTTGCATTTTATGCGAATGATGTTTACGTTAATGATATTTATCGGTACGTCCGATTCGTACCATTGTTGCGGCTCCAGCACGCGATTTGTTGAAAATCCCAGCAGCGATCCAATATTGTTCGGTTTTGTGAAATTTATCCGATAAGCTCACTTGATCTCGCTCTTCATTCTCGACCGCCGATCGGTAACGAGTCGCGCATGCTAAAATGTGGAATGCGCATACGTTTTGCCAGTTGTTGCAGTTGTACGTTGGTAGTTACACCTTTGGGGATTTTTAGCGTTTCCTCGACGTTTTTTTTTTTTTTTTTTTTTTTTTCTTGAGACTCCCCGTCCGCGTTTGTACGGAGCGAGATAAAGTCCGTGACCTTCCATGGCGCGATTGTGACGTTGCATCTCTTCCAGCTGACGCCGCGCAGCTTTGTTATCGTTTACGGCCTTTGCGACTCCCGCCGCTCCGCCGACCAACGAACCGAGAACCCCCAACAACGGAAGGATCGGCAGGATACCGCCGCGTTTCGCTACCGGAAGTATTCGCTTGTTTTTCTTCTTTTTCTTCGTTTTCAAACCTATACCGAGTTTCATCTTAGTCTTTATGGCCGCCCAGACGGCTGTAGCTGCTGCTTTCTCTTCGAGAGTCGAATCTTTGGCGGTGACACGTTTTCGCGCTTTCGCGGCGAGTATATTGTCGGCCACGTGTCGTTCTGCGAGATCGTTGCTACGCGAGTAGGCTATGTTGTGCTCGCGACACATGGATTAATACCCCAATCACCTCTTGCCAATCGTGTTTCTAAACGAGTTCCCGGACCGCAAAATTGATAGCCGGGGATATGTAATTCGATCGGAAGTGCGTTTATCGCGCAATTCAACAGACCTCGACCTATCTTCGGTGACATTCGCCGCAGTTCTTTATCAACGGCAGCGGACCGTCGATGTGTGTTCGCTTCCACAGTTGATTGTAATGTTCGTAACAGCGACGATATTGCTGAACCTCCGAATCTGCGTTGATAGGTTCGGGAAGCTTATCCCACAAATAATCTATGTAATTATAAAACTGTCGGAATAGAATGACCTTTGGTATATACTTTAACTGCTCGGCGGTTAAATCGTAAATACCGCTGTTACCCGACACGAGCAAAAACATTTTAAAGACTGAGCATATAAGCTCTACGCGCCTCTATAAATAGGCCAGCTTTCTCAATACTGTTTTTCATTCGTTGTGGAGGGGAGGTAAAATGCGGTTCGTACGACAATCGCGGACGATCAAAGTGACAAACTTTGACGATAAGATACAGTTAACGAAAGAGGTACGCAAACATGGAGACATACTACCGATTTCTATACGCGGTATCATCTGCAGTCCGTCGAATTGCGGCAAGACAAACGTCTTGATAAGCTTGCTGGAAAGTCCGCACGGTGTACGTTTCGAGAACGTGTACGTGCACTCGAAATCGTTACAACAACCGAAATATCGATATTTGGAGAATATACTAAGAGTGAGTCCCGATTGCGCACATTACAAATCGGACACGACAATATTTCCCGATCGGACACGGTAACGATCGGACACCGTGCCGATCGGACACGGTGTCGATCGGACACGGTGCCGATCGGACACGGTGCCGATTGGACACAGTTACTATCGGACACATTTAGTTGCATTCGGACACAGTGCCGATCGGACACGGTGTCAATCGGACACGGTGTTGATTGCACACGGTGTCGATTGCACACGGTGTCGATTGCACACGGTGTCGATCGGACACGGTGTCGATTGCACACGGTGTCGATTGCACACGGTGTCGGTTGGACACGGTGTCGATCGGACACATGCTCCGTGGCTGCACGCGCAGCGAAATAGAAATTGTGATTTTCGTTAAAGCAGGGCACACACACGTGTGTGTGCCCTGCTTTAAGCAGATATTTTGTATTTAACTGTGTAAAGCGCGTCACGGCGTTACTAACCTATATAGGTTAGTGGCGCGCTTTACTTTATTCAAATAATTTTATAACATGTTAAATAATTTTTGCGAATTCTGACAGCTACGACATACCAGCGACACTTTTATTTCGCTACGCGTGCGGCCACGGAGCATGTGTCCGATCGACACCGTGTCCGATCGACACCGTGTGCAATCGACACCGTGTGCAATCGACACCGTGTCCGATCGACACCGTGTGCAATCGACACCGAGTGCAATCGACACCGTGTGCAATCGACACCGTGTCCGATCGACACCGTGTGCAATCAACACCGTGTCCGATTGACACCGTGTCCGATCGGCACCGTGTCCGATCGACACCGTGTCCGATCGTTACCGTGTCAGATCGGGAATGTGTCCGATCGGGAAATATTGTCGTGTCCGATTTGTAATGTGCGCAATCGGGACAATCCCATATACTAACACCGATAGAAGAGATTGGCTACTTTACGTTTTCGAATAACAGTGACGTCATTCCACCGAGCGAGGCGCTCTCGAATTCTATTTTTATCTTTGATGACGTGGCGTGCGACAAGTAGGATACGGTAAGAGAATACTTTGCAATGGGCCGGCACGCGGACGTTGACTCCTTCTATCTTTGTCAGACGTATGCAAGGATACCGAAGCATCTTATACGCGACAACGCGAATTTATTGATTATGTTTAAACAGGATGGTACCAATCTGAAACATGTATACAAGGATCACGTAAACACAGATATGTCTTACGATGATTTCAGTAAATTGTGTCATACATGTTGGCGACAAAAGTATGGATTCGTGGTAATAGACAAGGACAGCGCGATTTCGAATGGTCGATACAGAAAAGGATTTAACGACTTTGCGATACCGTAACGTAGTTGTTGTCGACGCGTCGATTGAACAACGTTATCGCAACATGGACAGCAGCGAGGAGATTAGAGAGCGCGAGAGGATAGCAAATCAAATTGCGAAAACGAGCGATTCGATTCGCAAAAAGTATCACGCCTTGAAAACCGGTAAAATAGAGGAAGATATCGCGTTGGAGAGACACTTTAAGCCCATCATCGAGCCTCTAGGCAGATTGCTGAAAACACCGTTGGCAAAGAATCTGATGTGTCAAAGATTGAGAATGAAACGGCGTGGGAAGACGAAGAGCCAAAGCTCAAACGAAAACAACCAAACGCCTCGTTTAACGACTCTGTAATGGCTTCAACTCCGGTTACGTTGAAACGATCGATAAATGTGCCATCTAATTTGAGCGAAATAACCAAAATTTTACAACCGCGTAAATCGAAACGATCGCAAGGTCCATTGAATGAACCACCGATAACCTCTGCGCCTTCCGTACAACCCACAATGCTTGAATTACTCGCAAACGACGATTTTTTCGAAACCACGGATGACTCACTCGTGACGTCCGTTCGACAGCAGTTGCAAACATCTGACGGTCGAGAAACGTTGCGAGATCACTTGGGTCCATTGAGCCAAAAGTACGTCGGGGCTGTTTTGAGCGGCGATCAAGAAAGCGGTATAGACACCGTGTACGGCGTTTGTTTCAGCAACGATGGAATGATGCTCGGTAATAAACGTTTTGACGTGGACAACGCGGACAACATAATTATCGACGGCATACGATACGCAGGCACACGCGGTCTTTACGAGTTGATCTTTAAGAAAATTCCCAATGACGTGATCTACACGGAGGACGACATGCAAAAGTACAAGAGCATTCTGTTGATGACGAATGCTCATAAACGTAATCATGATGCTCACGCTCGATTAAATGGTAACAGGGGATACAAGTACAGACAAATAATCGCACCATTGATTTCGAGTAAAAAAGCTGGAAAAGGTATACCGCGTGCCATGACATTAAACGACAACAAGATCGACTATGTTCATTGGGACGATCCCAACGAGCTTGTAGATCGTCTCCGATTGCTCGAGGCTTCGCGCCTAGCGGGCCACAACGGTCACGATAACGAGATACTGTCAATTATCGAGGAACTTCGCGAGGCTGGACTTATTATAAATTTGGTACATCGCTCGGAAGAGGCGGTGTGGAACCGTACTATCAATGGAGTGGATTAATCAGAAATTACGTGCGCGATAACGCTCTTTGCGTGGTCGCCACCGACTTTGACGCGAAATCGCACAAGATTCGGCGGATAGCGCCGCCTGTAGATGATGGCGATGCCGCCAATAAACGCTATATGCAGCAGAGCGTGCAAATTTTGAAAGATCGACAGGATGAAATCGAGAGAAAGATAGTAGATCCATTTCAGAATAACGTACAAATTACCCTAAATGAGCTTCAAAAGATGATTCAAGATGTAATTGCGAATCATCGCGAATAGATAAGAACGTACATCTGATCTCTGCGTCAGTTGCGTGTCATCGTTATGGCTAATAAGAACCCTAACAGCACGATATATTGCAGCAATGTTGCAGCAATATTGCACAGCAAGCTTGCAATATTGCATGCAATATTGCTGCAATGCTGCAGCAATCTATTAATGTCCTACCCTGCGCAATATTGCTGCAATGTGCAGCAATGTTGTGGCAATATTGTAGCGCAATTTTGCTGCAATATTGCAGCAATGTTGTGGCACTACATTTCCGATATTCACCCGGCATAAAAAAAAAATTTTTTTTCGAAATTTTATTACTATTTTATAACCAAATTTGTTTCTTAAGATGCAGTCTATGATTATAAATATTTTCTCGTATTTGAAAAACACACTTACCTTGGCGGGATTCGAACTCGGGACCTCGGGACCTCTGGATCGTGAGCCAACTGCCTTACGTGGTAGACTACTTCTTAATTTGATGTAAGTGTTATATATAGTCTACATATGTCACAACCAGCGCAAATACATAATTTTTCAAAAATCATCTTAAGAAACAAATTCAGTTTAAAAAGAGTATATAGCTGCACAAATTTATAATATTGATAATATTTATAATATTGACATTACATCTATTATATGTATATCTATTATATGTACATAGAAGCAGTACGTAAATGCATTCTACTAAATTGGTACATATAATATATAATATACGTACGTATATGTATATATGTCTTTTAATATGTTGCAGTGCCACCTTGCAGCAATATTACTGCAAGATTGCCACAATATTGTATTTCAATATTGCTGCAATGTTGCTGCAATTTTGCGCTGCAAGTGCAATGTGGCAATTTTGCTGCAATGTTGCTGCAATTTTACGCTGCAAGATTGCCACAATATTGTATTCCAGTATTGCTGCAATGTTGTTACAATTTTGCGCTGCAAGTGCAATGTGGCAATTTTGCTGCAATGTTGCTGCAATTTTGCGCTGCAAGTGCAATGTAGCGATATTGCTGCAATGTTGCTGCAACATATCGTGCTGTTAGGGAAGCAATCAACTGAGAAACGGCGGTTCGTGGAAGAATTACACACTCCTGCGAGAAGAAATTTTTCGCGAAGACGCGTCATAGTGCGCGGATACGATGACCTGTGGCAAGCGGATGTGGTCGAGATGCGTCCATACACGCGATTCAACAGAGGCTGCCACTACATACTCACCGTTATCGACGTGCTCAGCAAGCACGCATGGGCCGTACGGCTCAAGGTCAAGAGCGGAACCGAAGTTACTACGGCGATTGCAAAAATAATTCGAGACGGCGGAAGATGTCCGAAAAATCTGCAGACTGACAAGGGGAAAGAATTTTATAACGCAAACATGCAGAAACTCTTGAAGAAACATAATATCAATCACTATTCGACCTATTCCGTAATGAAGGCATCGGTCGTCGAACGATTCAATCGCACGCTCAAGAACGACATGTGGAAAATGTTTACGCGCAATGGAAATTACAAATGGATCGACTCGCTGACGGACCTCGTATCGGATTACAACGCGCGAAAGCATCGAACTATCGGCATATATGCGACCCATCGATGTTACCCCGACGATCGCCGACAAGCTCCTAACAACGGTGTACAGTCACGTAAAGATCGCTACTCCCGCGCGATTCAAAGTTGGCGACTCGGTACGCGTGAGTAAATTCAAGAAAATCTTCGAGAAAGGATACACGCCAAATTGGATCACGGAGGTGTTTAGAATCGTCAAAGTGCAGAAAACTAATCCCGTGACGTATCTGTTGGAAGATTCCTGCGGAAAACCTGTCGCCGGTGGATTCTACGAATACGAGTTGCATCGCGTTGCTAATCCCGACGTGTATCTCGTTGAAAAAGTTTTGCGCAAAAGGGGGGATGAGGTTTATGTAAAGTTGTTAGGATTTGATAATTCACACAATTCATGGATACACACGAATAATGTATTGTAAAAATTTATTTCAATATAAAAACATATTAGACATACAAATGAGTCATTTTATTTTCAAAAATATCTAAATGTAATTACAATATATATTTACGATGGTATTTTATAATGCCCCCATGGCAGCGTCTCGGTAGAACCGGGTATAATGTATCGCTTATCGTCGTACAGGACTTAGAGCTATTTTCGTTTCGGACACGGTGTATACCTTGTGTAGGTTGGACCTTATGCAAGCCTGCTGTCGCGTCATTTCAAGTTTGTCTGGCAGACACCGCATGTAATCGTCGAACGTTATCGACCTGGCTGCGACGTTACTCTTAACACCTTTAACCTTTTTCGTATCTTTCTTACCGTCGACTCGCAAGGCGTACATCTTTGCTCCAAGCCCGACGAATTCGGTCATTATCGCACCGTTGTTTTCGTCTTTCATCAAACCCGGAACTTTTTTATTGGCGAGTGTGATACCATACGCATTATCGACCGCGTAATCGCTAGTGTCAAATCTATTACTGTCGCGCTTCATGGTATCGTATACGTCGTCGCATTCGATATGATAAATGAGACTGTCCGTATCGGTGTACGTAACTTTACATTTGTCGCGATACATCGGTAACATGTACTCGTGATGAAATTTATACAAACATGTCTTGGATATATCGAGGATGCACATACCAACGTAGATTGGTTTGTTGAACTTCACCTCGAGTTTTCGCATTTCTATTGCTACTAGATTCTCCGAAAAGACGATTCGACTGTGAAAATTTGGTTTTGCGATTATTGCCTCCGCGCCGTATCTACCCTCCAAATGAGTCACGAGTCGCACGTCAACGTGATTGCGCACGTTCTCCATGGTTTTGCCAAACACAGCGTTGTTCATCAATTTGCATAAATTTTTCTCGAAATCATTCTTGGCCAATGTTCTAAATTTCGTATTGAGTTCTATATAATCGCGAAGCCATGGAGATTGCGCGAATTTCAATACACGGTGAATCTTTGCTATACGGAGCCCGTGACGAGTACACTGCTGCAGGTTGCGATAATGTATGGCATAACGTTTCTTATCGTATAATGTTGGGAGGAGCTTGTCCTGCCGCTTACTGGGTGGTTTATCGCGCGTCGGACAGAACGGTAGGTCAGTGTACGCGTCGTGAAGATATTGCGGATACTCCAAGTCGACTTCGAGAATGTAGCTTATCGAGGAATCCAACGCGACATCCATTACATTAAATTCGGTTACGTCGTCGACCCATTGAAAATCTGCGTAAAGCAATGGTTGACACATTGCCCAGCCGTACAAGTTGTTTACATCGAAATACATCAGGTGCGACGACGGTTTCGATGGATCGTACGACTGCATACACTTGTTGTTGGCCCGCGCGTATCTGTTTGAACATTGACTCAAACCGCCGCGTATACCGCGTTCGATATGACTATGTCAATGTCAGTGAGCAATTCGAAATTGATACGCGTATGCTTCAACATAGCGTCCCACGTAAAACCCGGTAGAATGTAATAATACGCGGGATCGAGTCCATAACTCGCGACGCAGCTATCGCGAAAATTTTCAAAGATATCGGCCAACAGCAAGACATCGGTTTTGAGATACAAATCGCTGTAGTCACCGAGCGTTCGAATGGAGAATCGCTGCCAGATGTTGACGGCGTGCGCGTAATCGCTCTCGGATACGGTGTCACCTGTCAATGAACTGTAAAACGAGTCGCGCGGTGGTAAGCACGAGTCCTCCAACTTTTCGACGCAGTCAATGTACTCGTACGGAAATACGCCTTTTCGTGTCAGTAAATCAAATTTTCTGCGGATAATTTACAAAATTCGCATTGTAATATTCGTAGTTTATCCTTGCTGAGATAAGATGGCAATTTGTCGAGACTAGCGGTGAGAAACTTGTATGAATCGATAAATCGCAATTTGACGCAAGTTTTCTTATCTTTATCTTCGGTGCTTTTAACGTTTTTCGTAAACGAAATGTATTTTTCTTTTGTGATTGGAAGCAGTTCTACATGTCCTTCGTACGCTGTAGCTATTTCCGTGATAATAAAATGCGCGTCGTAGCCCGATAAATTGTGGAAAACTATGGGAATGCAATGCGAATCTTTGTAATTTAAGTTGCAATTTGAAAGCGCGGGACCTCTGTACCGACCGGTCAGATGACAATGATCGCATACTCGCACGTCATCTGGATCGAACGGTTTTTCGCATACGTAACAGTGCGTTGCGCTGTTAAACTTTTTCCACTCGTCTCGCGTGAAATCCGCCATGGGTACATTAGTGGACAAGATAGTCTTTACGCTAAACGTCTTAACTCCTCGGCGAACCACGCGACGTAATCCTTATCGCGACGAAACCGATACATTGATAACGAGTCGTACGAGCAACGCACGTAGTACCCTATGCTAAATACGCGATGATGTTGATACGTGTACGAGGACGTTTTCGGATCCGCTTCCATCTTCTCCAGGGTACATTCCAGGTCGGCGTATACGATAAACGGAACTCGTTCCTTCCTGTTATAATTCTTAAAGGCCAACCACTTGTCGTTATTACTCGGTAACTTGATCGCACAGTCGTTCATCTCCCGACAGTCGATGGTGTGGGCTTCCAATTTCTCGCTCGTGTAGAAATAGTGCAAACATCTGTAAATAATGAAATTGTTTATATATCTTTCACGTAAGAATTATTTTTATTATTTATTAAGATGTATACTCACCGATCGCAAAAGTATTTCCGACTATAGTGCCTGCTCAATTGAGAGCTCACGAGGCGGGATAGGTTCTTGATCCACGCGAAATGTCCCTCGTTATGCACGTACAGCAGATTTACATGTTTGTCCATCTTTCGGTCAGTAAGCCGTATTGGCAGGATTGCAAGTTCCTTGTTTTTCTCGATGCTGTACACGTTGATTGATATATCGTTGTGATTTTCAAAATTTTTAATTTGATTCAACGTCATTGGAAACTCAATGTCTGTAAGATTTAGCACCGACGTGTAATGAAGATACGACGATTCCAGATCTGCATGTCTCTCGGCTGGATGCAGAGCAGCCACCACTGACCATGCGAAACATGCATTGTCCATTGATCGCACGTTTATCACCGCTCTCTTCATTTTAATTTCTCGCGGTATTTCCACAAAACACCCCGCGTGCAATGGATTGTACTTGTTCACGTTCACCGTTAAATTGAGTATACGCGACAACGCCCATCCGCTATCACGTTCCTGGAATTCCTCCAGCGATGCTAGGGTAGGCTCGATAACGTGTCGCTTGTACCACTCGCGCAGATCGAACTCACGAAAGAGTTCACAGTTTCTCGTAGCGATACTTTTATTCGCGCGTTTGTCACCCGCAACAAATTCACCATTAAACATTGTGTTTATCTTTACATTGTCATGTCGTTGCATGACGTTCCGCACACGATCTAGTAGTACAATGTCTTTCGCATCTTTAAGAAATTGACGAGGTTCGATGTGTTTGGAATTTATTACCGCACCAGTCAGTATACAACTTTCAAAAGCCGTATCTATCTCGCGCCATCTGAGTTCTGTCTCACTCGTACTGTATCCGGCACCCACATGCACGAAATGTTGACGTACCGAATCTTTCAGACCTTCGAATCGTGCGATACAAGCGACCAACGACTGTTTGAGACTGATCGATAAATAATCGTGGCCGTTTAATTCGGCTTTGTTCTTCCGACGATTCGATAAACTCGTCACATCGTTGCTTCCACGCGGTAAATTCTTCCCTCGAATTTAATAGGGTGGATTGCTCCAACAACTCTTGCTCCATATTATTACACGATCCTCTTTCTAACACAATTTGTTGTACTCACGACTTCCAATTCTCGACTACTGAGCGTATCCTCCAGATTATTCATTTTATATTCTACTAATAATGCATCGTTTGTTTTTTTTTATCATATCTAATTTCACCATGATCTCAGCATCCGTACGGATGCGCTTTCCGAAAATGCGAGATTTGCATGTGTGTGAAGTTGGCCCCGCACTTTTTGAATTCTGCATTTTTAATAATTGTGCTACATATTGTGCTACGTTTGTGCTGTATTGTGCCGCAAACCGCAACTCTGTAACTCAAGGCGTACTCGAGAAAATAAAAAAAACATTTTTTTTTTTATAGCCCCGCACTTTTCCAATTTTCAGTTTTTTTTTTTATTGTGCCGTATTGTGCTGTATTTGTGCTGCCTTGTGCCGCAAACGCGAGATTAATAACTTCGATAACAATTAAAAAAAAAATAAAAACAAAATTATACTAGCCCCGCACTTTTCCCGAAATAAACCCAATTTTTTTTGGTTGATAGGTAGTAATTTGTGCCACGTTGTGCCGTTGGAATAAACTCCATATCTCTTTTCATTTGGCAGATAAAAAATATTAAATCTCAAAAACAAAATTACAAATAGTTATTTTTACAACGCATTTATCGAGCTTCTGTAAGCTGTGCTGAGTTTCGCTAGATGAGTACAACAAAGAAATGGCCGGAGATGCATAGAAAGTTGCAAAAATTAAAAATAATAGGCTAAGAGAGGGGGGAAATGGGGGTGAAAAAAAACTTTACATTTTTAAATTTTGTAAAATTGTGCCGGGTTGTGCTCGGTGAGTACAATAACTTTTCCTAATGACAAAATGTCCGCAAATCGTTAGTTTTCGAAAGCACAACCATCTACAGAAAGCAGTTTTTCACCCCCATCCCCTTTGGCTCATTATTTTTAACCCCTGCAA
Organism: Temnothorax rugatulus; assembly: GCA_035220575.1. Classification (NCBI taxonomy): domain Eukaryota; kingdom Metazoa; phylum Arthropoda; class Insecta; order Hymenoptera; family Formicidae; genus Temnothorax; species Temnothorax rugatulus. The sequence goes on along the minus strand of JASTWL010000422.1, from coordinate 56,227 downwards.
CTGTCGATTCTTTTCTAGCCGTTTTCTTGTCATGCCCGACTAGCACAATTCAGCACAAGTCGCAAAATTTCATTCCCTGTCACGGTTCAAAAGTTATAGCGGTTTGAAAATTGTTATTCCTAAAAACTGCTTTCTGTAGATGGTTGTGCTTTCGAAAACTAATGATTTGCGGACATTTTGTCATTAGGAAAAGTTATTGTACTCACCGAGCACAACCCGGCACAATTTCACAAAATTTAAAAATGTAAAGTTTTTTTTTACCCCCATTTCCCCCCTCTCTTAGCCTATTATTTTTAATTTTTGCAACTTTCTATGCATCTCCGGCTATTTCTTTGTTGTACTCATCTAGCGAAACTCAGCACAGCTTACAGAAGTTCGATAAATGCGTTGTAAAAATAATTATTTGTAATTTTGTTTTTGAGATTTAATATTTTTTATTTGCCAAATGAAAAGAGATATCGAGTTTATTCCAACGGCACAACATGGCACAAATTACTGCCTATCAACCAAAAAAAATTGGGTTTATTTCGAGAAAAGTGCGGGGCTAGTATAATTTTGTTTTTATTTTTTTTCTTAATTGTTATCGAAGTTATCAATCTCGCGTTTGCGGCACAAGGCAGCACAAATACAGCACAATACGACACAATAAAAAAAAACTGAAAATTCGAAAAGTGCGGGGCTATCAAAAAAAAATTGTTTTTTTTATTTTCTCGAGTACGCCTTGAGTTACAGAGTTGCGGTTTGCGGCACAATACAGCACAAACGTAGCACAATGTAGCACAATTATTAAAAATACAGAATTCAAAAAGTGCGGGGCCAACTTTACACACATGAGATTTGCAGTTTTGCACATGTGTGATGAAGTCACCGCGAAACACGTCGCGACATGTTCTTGAAAACAATAACGCACCATTAACTTATGCGAAATTGCAAAATTTGCAGTTTTGCACGTGTTCGATGAAATCATCGCGAGGCACGTCGCGACATGTTCTTGAAAAAGGTATCATGTCATTGACTTATGCTGATTTAATTTGTATACCTGCAGCAGCCATGCATCGACGCTATTTGCAAAATTTGCAGTTTTGTGTATGTATAAATGGTCTACGAAGATTCTAGCGCGCAGTCAAGAGTTTGAAACGGTTTAAGTACGTCGCTCTGCAAACAGCCTCCAGATACGATGAACATTGACGGTGTGAATTATTATGTTCCGATTGGAAACGAGTCGTGCAAGAAACAGCGTAATGAGTAAGTACCGTTAATTTTTGTATATAATTGTGCATAAACTGTTTACATACCTTTGCTTATTTATTTGTATATTTTTTTCAGTTTTGATAAACCCCGTTTTACGCCACGTATCATGCAAAGAAGATTTGCTCTACAGCTTACAAATATTTGGATATGGGAATCAACGTTGGACCAACATCCTTTGTTGAATTAGTTCTTGGCGATAATCGAAGAAATCAAATAATATTACCCCATGCAACATGGTCGGCGCTCATCGAAAGACGTATGGATATTGAACAACTTTTGGGGTCAACTATCGGTTCTTCGTTATCAATTCAAGATCTGGTTATAGAACTCGTAAAAATGCGCGATGCGAGTGTTGTAAAATTGACATCGTGCAATGCTTGTCTGTATTTAAAACCGTCAACTATGCTTTTCTTATTCGAGCTCAAACACTGTGTCGAAAATGAATATTTCAATTTGTATCAAAATACGCATGAAGTAAATATGAAATTTAATCAATTTGTACACTGAGAAAAATGTCTAGCAACTGTAATCGGAAAAAAGCGTTCAACTGCTTTGTCCGATCTATTTCAAACGGATTTAGAGCTGTCCGATGAAGTAATGCATGCCTTTATCCAATGAAATGTAATTTCCGATGATATGTGAATGGAAAATGAGTCGTCGTTTATTTGGTCGTTCAAATTTCATCAGATTAATATCGGACATTGATTTCATCGGAAAAAATCGAACTGTTTTATCCGACCAAGTTTAAAATCCTATGAAATTGAGTGACATTCGATGAAAAGTTATCCGATGATGTCAATGAGCTGAATATTTTATCCGATTACGACGCGGGCTGTACGATGGAAAGCGCGCGGCGCAGGCGGCAACGCGGCGAGAAGGTTCGCCCACTACGCGGCGCATCCTCCGGTATTCTCGCGTAATTAAGATTCAACATCGACTCTATATCTAGGGCAGCTCGGCAGGGTTTCTTCAGCGTTCTCAAGTTCGCTCGTGGCGGACAGCTGACCGCCACAGCCTATAACAACTTATGTTTTTCTCTGCCCATATTCGGGATAAGATGTAATCGGATAAGATATACTCGGATTATCCGTCCAAAAATTAACAAACGGATTTTTTGGATCGGATGTTTTTCAATCGAAATTTTTGGATCGGATGTTCTTTAATCGGAATTCTGGAATCGGATGTCTTTGGTCGGATATAATTTCGATCTGATCGGCTTTCTTTTCCGATCGAAAAGATCGGAAATATCCGTCTGTTAATTTTTGGACGGATTATCCGATTATTTCGATCGGAAAAAGCCTGGATTTTTTTCTCAGTGTAACTATTTTACGGCGGAAATGTATCGATAAATGTAATGCGGCAAATATCTTGCGTGAGGTTTATGATGAAAATTCAATTATTGATTGCGAATTATTAGCATCTACGCTTTAGATGCTATTGTGTATAATGCACTACATGACAAATAAATGCATATAATATGGTAAAAAATTATATTCTTTTTCCTTTTCATTTACCGTTCCTCCTATTCCATGTCATTAGAATTACGTTGCGATATTATCCTTAGGTTTATTTAAATACATTGAAATTAATAAAAATTATCCAAAAAAATAAGATACTGTTGAGAGAGAGAACATGAATACGAGCTACGCAGAGGAATTCATTTACCGTTCCTCTTATTCCATGTACGCTGTACGTTAACGAGAAGACGCGCGAGGGAGAGAGATAACGCGAACGGGGACGGGAGCAAGAGAGACCGCGCGAACGAGGGAGAGAGAACACGAACGGGGGATGGAAGCGAGAGAGAGACCGCGCGCGAGGGAAGAGAGAACGCGAGCGGGAACGCGCTGTGTGACGTCACGCGGACCGACGCGGCCATTATACGCGGACTCCCTTCCCCGCGGCGCGGCGCGGCGAAAACGCGAACGCGGTTCCCCTTTCCCCGCGGACCCTTCCTCGCGGATCCCCCTCTCCCCGTGGACCACTTCTCGCGGATCGTACACGGTACCTCCACCCTCTCCCCGCGGACCTCTCTACACAGATCGTATGCAATACCCCCCCCCCCTTACCCCGCGGCGCCCGAAAACGCAACCCCCCCCCCCCTCGCCACGCTTCGCCCGAAAACGCGAACACCCCCCCCCCTCACCCCGCGGCGCCAGAAAACGCGAACGCGGTTCCCCCTCTCGCCGCGGATTGCCCCCGTCCCTCACCCCCCCCCCCCTCGGAGCTCCATGGTTAGAATGCCCATATATACCCTACTAAAGTACTTGTAGAATTATGTGTTCGAAGCACTGTATCACATAATTCGCAAGTTCCTGACTGGTCGTCAGGAGCTTTCAAGCAATATTACCATATCCAGCTCTAATGCATTTTCTTAATTTGTGAACTTCTCACACTGCAAGAGTAAATCACGATACTGTGATCCCGAAATCGCGATACCATGTTATTTAGTACATTTATATTTGTTTGCTTGGGTTGCCGTGTTTTTCAAATTTTGCCTGCTAACACTGTTTTGTAATTTACATGTATATTCCGATCGCTTATGAATTTGCAGGTTTTACGTCTTTCGATCAGTCTGGCGAGGCTTTGGTGGTCCCGTATTATCGCCAGACTGTTTCTTTTGCTATTTTTATAATGCAAATTATCATCAAACAAATTTTCAGCACTACAAAAGTAAGTAAATTGATTTTCTATTTGTCCAAATTTTGAGATGCCAGATTTATTTGCCAACCCCGCAGATCAGCCAGACTGTTTTTAAACTATATTTCATGATAATATTAATTAGTATAATAAGTTTCGTTAATGCGAAAATAAGTGCAACGTATTCCGGAAATCGACTTGATTTTCCGATCGACGGATTTATCGAAAAATTATGGCCAAACTCACTTTCCATACCTCGAGATCAGCCAGACTGCTTTTTTAGTAAATTTTATGATAATGTTAAGTAGTACAAAAAGTTTCATGACTGCAAAAATAAGTGCAACTTATTTGTATTTTCCGCCCATCGAATCCAGCGGAAAATCGTAGCCAGACTGGCAATTTGTTAATTAGCATCACTAATGGAACAATCCTATCTATATTCACTGACTGCGAAAATAAGTGTCAAAAATGTTCACTCCCTCCCGTATTACATGTATATACTGTTTATAAGACTAGACGTTACAGGCGCGTGCTACGCTCGCGCTATATGACTTTAATATTTCACACAACTGTCAAAATATGCCATATAACAGCCGCTCATGAAGTAAGAGAACCAATCCGCATCGCGGAGAAGCGACAACAATATTTCGATAGATTCGAGTATCGATAACATGTCTTTTTTAGAAGAGGATAACACTACAGAATGTGTGATATCAGTACAAAATTATCGTTTTCAAAAAAGGTAAAAAAAAGCGCCAAGTACACACACAATGTATGTTGTAAATCCAAAAATCCTAAGTGGTAGTAGTTTTATTTCTTTTTAACAAAATTATTATATCACATAATTACCTAACTCAACCCAAGTGATATGTATCTTTCAAAAAAATATATGAAATCTTTAAATTACGCCAATTATGGGACTTCCGGGACTGATTGTGAGTAAGTAGAGAGAAGCACGCCTGTCAAACGAGTCAGTGCTTTTCGAGCTTATCTGCCGTTCCTTCGCCGTGGTGCGACTTTGTTTCAGGTAGTTTGCATGCACAGATATGCAGGACTGACTGCAGATATAAATCGGCAGTGTAGGAGTCGAACTACAGACGAGTTCGGGGATTCTGAGTTGCTGCGACAATTTGGAGGTTAAGTGATAGAAGCGGAAACAGGCACGGAGAAACCGGAGTCGGAGTAGCACGAAAGCAGGTCGATAAAGAAGAGAGTGATAGGAGGAAAGAGGTACTGAAGAGATAAAAAGCGAGAAAAGGATTCGGATGGACGAGAAGAAGGAGGAGGGCAAGAAAATAGATATTAATTTGAAGAAAGGCGAGAAGGAGAAGAGGACGATAGAAAAAGGTACAGGAAGCAGGCCCATGAGGGCGGAGGAGCTGTCAAAAATAAGAGATAGGACAGGAAGCCAAGGAACAATTATAGAATACGTAAGGAAAAGAGGAAGGGAAGAAGAAGAAGAAATAGCAGAAAAAGCTGAAATACTAGAAAATTTTAGTAAAGAAAAAAGTGATAAGATCCCCGCCAAACAAGATAAAAAAGGAGGAAAAGAAAAAAGAAGGCATGGAGGCGGAAAAAATGCTGAAAGAGATTTTAGCGAAAATGGATGAACAAGAGAGAGAAAGAAAGAAGGATAAAGAAGAGATAATGAAAGAGATACACGACCTGAGGGAGGAATATAGAAAGAGAGAATTGCTTTGGGAAGGGCAAAAAGCGAGTTTAGAAAATAGAATAAAACAGCTGGAGGAGAAAGTAGAAAAAGTGGAGAACAGGGGAGGTACAAAGGTAGAGAGCAGTGAACTAATGAAGAAGATGAAGGAGATGGAAAGAAACTCTGAATTAGCCGAAAGGAGAAGAAGGAAAAACAATATAATTATAAAAAGGAATGAAAGTAGAAAATAGAGGTGAAAGAAAAGAGAAGATGGAGAAATTCCTTGAAGAAATCACCAAAAAGAAGGTGGAAGTGGACGAAGTGCAGGCAATTGGCCGGAGAGAATACAAAATGACGCTAGTCAGATTCAATAGATGGGAGGATAAAAAAGAAATAATGGCAAAGAGGAAGGAGATAGGAAAGACAAGAAACATATTTATGGATGACGATTTGACGGCAACAGAGAGGCAGATACAAAAACATCTATGGAGTATAGTAAAAGCAGAGAGAGAAAAGGGGAAGAAAGCAACGGTAGGATATCAAAGAATATGGATAGACAATTGCGAAAGGAAATGGAATGTGTTTGAAATGCACAAGTATAGAGATAATACAGAAAGAGCGCTACAGCCATCTAGTGTCTAAAGCAAGTTACTAAAGGTTCCATGAATACACACGAAAGGGCGGGTCATGCCTGCTTTGTTACTATAATGAGAGATTTCGAGTTGGTAACACTGTGCACCGATTCCCGCGTCACGCATGTATCACGTGATGGGGGAAGCGGTGGGAGCGCGCACGTACAGCCCGGCGCGGCGATCCGGGCATTCGAGAACAGTCGGTCGTTTCGTACACATCATTTTCACGAGTCCCATAGTAGGCCTTCCGCCATTGCGAATTCTCTAGAAAAGAGAGACGTTGTAGAATCGAGTATAATAAAAGTGTCGATACGCGTTGTCTACGTATATCAGACATCGATTCACCATCTCTACGCAATTGAGACAGGACTCTGAAGGAAGGTGTCTACGGCAATTACGTACATGGTTTCTCACCATTTCTACAAGGGCATCTCGCCATTTTCTGGAAGGAAGGACGACCGAAGGCGGCCATTACTGAACGGTGCTTTCGCACGTACACGAGGCAGGGCAACCGCCCTGTCCTCTCATTGAGCTTGTTACGTTGCCTTTGCCGCGATCATTCGATCGACCAGTGCCGCACACAGCGGATTTCTACAAGACAAAGGTAAACTTCAGATTTCTCTGTTTAATCATTGATCACCTCTGAGCCACCAGATATTTGTCTGGTGGAAGATCGTAGATATTTGTCTACGACCTATACGATCTTTGATTGCAGGAAATCTCAAGATTCTTTCTTTTCTCCCTGTGAGAACGAGCTGCTTCGGCAGATGAGGGCTGTTGCCACATTACAAAGTCGATTCCGGAATTATTGCATTTCTGGTTATTTTGGAACTAAGACGTCGGTTCAGAGTGTTCTACTAACGATTGCAACCATATTCAAGTACTATTTTATCTTACCAATTTGTTATACTTCGTACTGTTCACTTGTGACATGGCATGTTACTCGCCACGTATACTTTTACACTTTCATTCAACACGAATTGATCAAAATAATGAATAATATCTTTCTGTACATATTTGCGAGATACTCATAAACATATTGCGTGCGGCTTATATTTCTTTAATCAATACTGCGTTAATTACTTAATGATGTCTTACGTGTTTTGCATATTCTTTCTGCGTAAAAGATTACCTCTTACTTAACTACATAAAAAGTTACTTAGTTAAATAATTACGAACACTGACAATTTCAATGCGTGACGTTGATTTCAATTTGCGTTTCTTTTACGAATAAGCACTTTATTTCTTTTTGTCTGCAATTATGATATTTGTGTATTTTCTCTTGATTTTGGTGAACTTACATAGAATAATAATGCTTTTATTGCTGAAGTAGTTCTAATGAAAAGTAATAATCAATGGGGTATGAGAATTAGAAATATGAAACTAAGTCTACTTTTCACTATTTTGATTCACATACATTTACTTATCCTCTTTCTGAAAAGAACTAGTCTCTATTTGAATTTGAAATCTCAGAAATTATTCTATGTAAGAAAGTTCCATATTTACTATTATGTTTATTGTATTTATGATTCTGCTAATTAATTTGTCTATGTTTATTATGTTCTCATGAACCTAATCTATCCTGTGACAAAATAATAAGAGACATTCGCAAAGGTTACATTCCTTCTGGTAATATTTATTTATCATTCAAATTGGTGAATGTTTTGAAACACTTGAAACATTTAATGCAAGCCAAGTCTCACTCATTATGATAAGGAAATTAGTCACAGAATGGATTATGCTTTATTGATTTCTCATGTATGTCTTTGACTCTGTACTCATTGTGCTGATACTTTCGTTGCACTTTATCGTGCATATGATACTTGATACTGATTGATTAAAGCTACTATTCTTTCTCGAGTAATTACAAATCTGTGTCTCCTTCTCGGCCTCCATATAGCCAACGTCTCATACTGGGGCGTTTACAGAATGAAAGAACCGAAATGCTGGGAAGCAGAGATGTTTTTCGGAAAGAGTAGAGAGGAGAGAAGACAGGGAGAGGGAGAGAGGGGGAAGTGAGAGAGGAGGGAGAAGAGGAAAATAAGGTGGAAAAAGGAAGAGGATTAAGGATATGCTTTTGGAACGTGGCGGGACTAACTAATAAATGTGAGGAAACATGGGATTATTTGGAGAATTTTGACGTGGTAGGACTAATAGAAACATGGATGGAAGAAGATAAATGGAGGAAGATTAAAAATAAATTGTCCGGTAAATTTATTTGGAATTTTGTACCAGCGAAAAGGGAACACAGGAAAGGAAGAGCAAAGAGAAGGATAATAACAGCAGTCAACAAGAATTTGAAACTTATAGAGGTTAAGGAGATTAGCGACGAAGTGGTAGAAAGCAGATTAGAGTATAATGGAAACAAATGGAGAATAATCACGTTGTACAGTCAAAAGATGGAAGATACGATGGAAACACTAAGGGAGAAGGTACAAGAAGAGGATGAAGAATGGTTGCTAGTAGGAGGTGATTTCAACGCGAGGACAGGAAGCGGAGGAGGACCGATAAATGAGGAGGAAGAGAAAGAAAAGAGGAGCAAGACCAGAAAGTCGGTAGATAAAGTTGTAAATAGAGAGGGACGTATATTAATAGATAAAATAGAAGAAAGAGGATGGGCGATATTAAATGGGAGTTTCGGAAGGGATGGGGGATGGACTTATATAGGAGACTTGGGATCATCGGTTATAGACTATGTCTTAGGGAATGACAGAGCAGGAAAAGAAATAAATATGGTTGAAGAAGGAATTAGAACGGAATCGGATCATGTCCCGCTGGAGGTGGAGTTGACAGGACCACGAGTGATGGAGACAGGGAGAAAGAAAAAAGAAATGGAATTAGAGAGAAGCGACTGGACAGAAGAAGGGAGGAAAGAATATCATGAGAAATGTGAAGGATGGTCGAGTACACAAATAGATACAGAGGATATCTGGAAGGAGATGAAAGAAAAAGTAGAGCGCTATCACGAAGCATAAGAAAAGGATAATACTATGGAGATTAGGAAGAAAAGAATGGTATAATAAAGAATGGAAGGAAAGGAAAAGAAGATTGAGGAGATTGATGAGAGACTGGAAGAAGGGAAGGATCGGAAAAGAAGAATATGTGAGGGAAAGAAAGGAGCACAAGGAATGGTGTAAGGAGCAGAAGAGGAGGCACGAAAGCGAGGAAGAAGAAAAGATAAGGAACATTAAAAACGAAGCGGAAGCTTAGAAGTATATAAATAAATACAGGAAAAAGAAAACTGAGGGGATAAGCGAGGAGATACAAATGGATGAGTGGAGAGACCACTTCATGGAAATGTTAGGAGGGACAAAGGAAAGAGTGGTACTAGGCATAGAAGAGGAGGGAGAAAAAAGTGGCACGAGAGTGGAGGTAACAAAGGGAGTCGAAGAAATATCGAGGGAAGAGGTGATTGAAGTAATAAAGAAACTGAAGATGGGAAAGGCAACAGGAGAGGACGGGATTGAGAACGAGGCGTGGAGATTTATGCAAAAGGATGTAGGTAAAGAATTCCTGAAGTTAATCAACAGAATATGGAAAGGAGAGGGCATACCGGCGGGAGATTGGAATAAAGGTATGATTAGTCCAATATATAAAAGAGGAGAGAGAAACGACCCAAAAAATTACCGAGGAGTTACTTTAATGAATACGGCGTACAAAATATATGCAAGTATCTTAAACGCGAGGTTGGAGAAGGAGGTGGAGTCCAAGTTAAGGGAAGTACAATTCGGGTTTAGAAGGAACAGAGGAACGATGGATGCAGTATACACGGTAAACTATGTAGCGAATAAGGAGCTGAGTAAGAAAAGTGGAAAGATTTTTGCATTCTTTGTTGATCTTAAGGCAGCTTTTGATAAAGTGAATAGAAGGAAATTGAATAAAATAAGGAGGAAGATAGGAATTGAAGATAACTTGAGACGAAGAATAATGGAGACATACAAAGAAACGAAAAATGTAGTGAAGATAAGAGATAAGAAGACAGAGGAATTTTGGACAGAAAAGGGACTAAAACAAGGATGCCCGTTGAGCCCGAACCTATTCAACTTATACATCATGGATTTAGAGGAAGGAATGGAAAAAGGACAAGCAGGAGGCCTGGTGATAGGGAAAGGAAAATTCTGGACAATATCATACGCAGATGACGTAGTGTTAATGCCGACGAGAGAGGCGGAATTGAAGGAAATGATGAGGAGGTTCAAGAGGTATTTGGAAGGGAAAGGTTTGAGTTTGAGTCCAGAGAAATCAAAAATAATGGTGTTCGAGAAAGCTAGGAGAAGAAGGAAGAAAAGGGAATGGAAATGGGGAGAAGAAGACATAGAGGAGGTCAAAGAAATCTGAGATATATACTACAGAAAAATGGGGGAGCGGAGAATCATATAAAAGATAGGATGAAGAAGGCTACAATAGCGATGAAGAGGACATGGAGCATAGGAGAGAGAATATTTAAAGAAGATTTTAGAAGAAAGATAAAAATGTTCGAGGCACTGGTAGAAAGCGTGGCATTATACGGAGCTGAAATATGGGGGTGGCTATACGAAAGCAGATTAGATGTGACAAAAAGAAAGTATGTTAAATGATTTTAGGATTGGATAGAAGAACCCCGAATTATATAATATCAGAAGAAGCCAAAATAAAGAAAATAAAAGTGAGGGCACTAAGGAGAGTTGTGAAGTATGAGGAGAAGGCGAGACAGTCAGAGAAGAAAATAGTTCAAGCATATATAAAGGATCTAGAGAGGAGCAGACCAAGGAAAGAAGAAAGTAATTGGGAAAAGAAGAGAAGAGAACTGATAGAGAGGGCAGGAATGGAGAAGGAGCAGCTGAGGAGAGAAATGAAGGCAGGAGAACAGGAGGCGGCGGAGAATCTCGTAAAAAGAATAGAGGAAAAGGAGAAGGAGGAGAGACAGATAAAGATAAACGAGTCAAGGTACAATAGTAACTATAAAGAGATTTTAACAGAGGAGTTACCAAAGTATCTACTAGGAAAGAAGAAGAAAAAGGATAGAATGTTGATAGCCAGATACAGATGCGGGAGTGAGGTGAAAGGCAGTCAACATTGGAGAGAGGAGGAGGATAGAAGATGCAAAATATGCCAAAAAGAAGAGGAGAACATAGAACATATACTAAAAGAATGTGAAGCGACAAAAAGCAAGATACAGTTAATACAATTACCTGGTAATTGTATAGATGGGGGGGATCACCTTGGATGACCTTGATATTTTAGTATGTTGTCAAGGTCACCCTCCTGAGTGACCTTCAGAAGGTTTCAGCCTGCGCTTGTTATTCGTTAAAAAGTTATTAACAAAAAAAGTTTGGAAAATATAGCAGCTATTTTAGGTATTGGAAGGCATAAGTGACTAATATATATGTCGAAATAGTTCACGCATACACTTTCCACGCGAAACGAGATGCCACATGGGTTCGTGGCGTGCTTTACAAGCTCGTTTATATATATACATAAAGTTATTAACAAATATATGCAGGGAAAATAATTGCTATATTTTTGGTAAAGCAGTGACTTTTTGCGAAATAACATATCAAAGTATATGCGTGGGCGGGGGGGCTCCGCCCCCCCCTGCACCCCCCCCCCCCCACTGCCTCCTCGCATACACTGTTCACGCGAAACGAGGTGCCACATGGGTTCGTGGCGCGCTTTAGAAACGTTGCTTTTCCGCATTTAATTTGACAATTCGGAACGTCACAAATAAAATGTTTTGTGACGTTCAAATAACTTTTGTATGAAACGTTTCCTTTGCGACTTTATAAACGTTGCCTCAACGCTAACATTTGCGATGTTTCTAAAATATTCATTTCGCTACGTACTTTAAACGGTTCAATCAAAACGTAACTTTGAAAAACATTTTACTACTCTGCATTAACGTTGTAAATGCGACATTATTAGAAAATGTATAACTATATATTATAGAGGACGCTACGAGAAGAAGTAGTGCGTAGTTCGCGACGAGCCATCGTTCCGTGCGGGCGTGTGCCACGTGTTTAAGATTTCGACGCGTGGTTTCTATAACCGATTTCTATGTCGCCGCATCGCGGCTACTACGCTTGTTATTTGTCGCTTGAGTTACGGACAGGCGCCGTGATGCTAGGCGCAGGAAGAAGTGCACTGATTGGTGGGTTAGCGAGAAGGTCGCTAGCTACCGATACCGACAACGACCGTTTTGTGGCTTCGCGTTTCCTCCGGCCTCCACGTGCGACAGATAGGTATAATTAGTAAGTGCGGGTTCGAGCTAAAGAAAATCGGCACCGCGTGTTTTGCGGCTGTTCGCATTTATAAGATAGATAGCGAAAATTATTAGTGTGATGTGTAACGTACACGACATTATAGTATTATATACATAGACATTATAGTATAGTATTATAGAATAAATGTGCAATGACATTAAACCCATTTACCATCACAACACAGAGAGAACGGTTTCTTTGGATTTAATCAATTTTATTAGATTCAAACAAATTTATCTTTTGGAATAGTCCAAACAAACAAATTTTTGATTCAACAAATACGATTGTTTGATTTTCAAAGAATATATATCTTTGTCTTAAATAAAAAAATTGTTTAAAACGAAAAACATATTCTCTATCGCTTTAATAATACTATTGTTTCATTTAAATATCAATGCTTTATAAAAAATGTCTTAAACATTTATTTATTATTTATTTATTTATATATGATATATGTGGTAGTCGGTTGACTGCTACATATATAAATAAATAAATAATAAATAATTGTCATATCTCCATCACTCGAGTGACCGGTGTGATGGATTCCAATGATGTGTACAACTGCGAGTGATAGACGCTTTCGCCGTGGGGTCTTATATACGATTTCTGGTCGAATTTGACTTACGAGTTTAGCAGCCGCATAGCGGTGAAAACGCTTATTACATTTATGGTAACCAAATAATATATTATTTGTTTGGGAGATAGATATTGCTTCAAAGAATAGTGTCTTTTCCGTTAAATAATAGAGTTTTCTTGGATTAAACACAAAAATTTTTCATTCAAAAACATATTATTTCGTCTACGCATATGTTGTTTCACTGAAAGAAATTTCAATCAAACAAATAGGATTACTAAATCCAAAGAAACCGTTCTCTCTGTGAATACTGTATTTATTAAAATAAATTAAAATAATTTATTAAAATAAATTAATTAATAAACGAATAATTATTATGTTTTTCATTGATCGTATTTACGTATGTTGTATATCATATTATATATGCAGGAGTGATGGATTAGGCTGTAAGACGTCAGTAAGCTGTAAGAGCATAAAACTGGTTTTCCAGTGTAATAGTTAGATTAAGGTCATAAGAAAAATGGTTGAGCAGACCATACAAAATGAGGTTCAACAATTCCGTTGACGGCCTAACTCTACGCCCTATTACACTGGAAAAACCAGTTTTATTCTGACGTCTTACAATCTAATCCACTATTCCTGCTGGTAGACCCCGCATTATACATTCGTTACAAAAACGTTACAAATGCAACGTTGCAAATTAACCGTGAAACGGAAAATTTAAGTTCCTGGTTGTATAAACGTTGTTTTTGGAACGAAAGTTGTAACGTTTCCCTAACGTTTGATGCAAGTTTCACAAACGTCGCAAAAACGTTGTAAATGCGATGTTGCACATATAAAGTTTTGCAAACGCCAAAAACACGTTGTAAGTGCAACGTCGCATATGTAAGGTAATTGAATCAGGACATTTCTGGTTCCTTTTATGTTATTAAAACGTTTATGCAACCAAACGTAAAATGTCGCATGACTATATTGCGACGTTACAAAAACATTTCTGTAACAAAATATTGTTTAGCGGGTATATGCTGCAGATATTTAATCCTAAATTTAAAAATTTATTTGAATCGTTTTTATATATATTATAGATATTAAATTCAAAAATTCGTTACATAATATTATATAATTCAGTATTATAAAATAATACTGCAGGTCATGTGTGCGTACCCAAGAAAAAAAATTATACATAATTATATATAAATATATATGATTATATATAATGCAATTATATATGAATTTTGTTTCTATATGATCATATTTAATTATATATAATCATATATAATCATATATGACCATATATAGTCAATATATATTGGAAAAGAACTGTTAACTTCGATAATAAAGCATTGATAAATTAAGATGTATATTTTTTCAAAAGCTATAGAATCAAAAGTGAAATAATTTATTCCATGCATATATTACAACTTGGCACTGCTTGACATGAGACAGTGCCGTGTCGCTTTAAATTCTGCAGATCCCCACGATGCCATCTCCGTTTATTTCCCGCAATATGAATTCCCGTACCTGATCCTCATAATCCTTTTTTATAACATATTCCGAGAACCTACAGTCACCCTCGAAGAATTATTAGAGCCTGAGATAATCACCTTAGATTGACCCCCTCCCACCTAATTCATCATTTATTAATTTAATCGAATATATTTATTATTATTATATTTTTATTTATAATGTAATCTAATTTAATATAGACTCACACACCGTACACATATCTAGCTAAACTTATGTAATCTCGTTTCTTAAATTAATTGTAATAATAGTGGGCAGGATGTCCATTTCAAAATAGGTCTCCCTTCAAAGATCCTGCCCGATCACCTCCAGACTTATGTATCACGGTAATCATACACTCACACACACAAATGACATACATTCCGCTTGCATTCATTCATCATTTATCTCAATTGCCTGATTCGCTTACTCGATGTCACTAACAAACTCTATTTTATTTGTAATAAATATTTAATTTGTTTTTAAGATAGAATTCAATGTTTGTTCATTTTAAGTAAGCCCTCGCCCTCGTCTCTTCACCACTCTCGTAATTGCACAAAGTCCGATCCTGAGTTAAAGAGGTTAAATTCTCTGACTCGAAACAGAACCGACGATCGCACCGCTCACAGAAGGCGTCCTAGCGTCCTTACAGACATTGACCCATCCTGAGCCTTTGAAAGTGCGTTCGGCTCGCGCCACGCGCCTCAGAACGTGTACCTGCGAGCAACAGAATAAATATCTGCGCTTGCGTCCTACCTTACCCCTATCCCTATCCCTACTTTAGCCTTTCCTTTCGCTTCCCAGTTTTTCTCATTCAAATCCTGGGGTTGGACGTAACACTTATATAGTCCCATTTTCTCTCGAAAGTCTCAAAAAACTTTCTCAATGAGGAAGCCTAACAATTACAAGCAAATAATTATGCTCAAGTCTCAACCACTTTTAATAATTCTTCTTTTTTGGCAATTTATTATTAATTATTGGCAACGTTTCTAATTCCATTATATTCTTCAGTCTTTTCTACTCCTATTTCATATATAATACTTCAAGATTTGGTTGATTAGATCCAGTTTTATTAGACTTCTATATATGTACGCATTCTTAGCAAATTCTAACATGTAATTTAAGAACTAATCAACCAAATTTTAAAGAATTATATATAAAATAAGGGTAGAAAAGACTAAAAAATATAATAGAATTCGAAAAAAATTACTAATAATAAAAAAAGTGTGCAAAGTAGAAATTTGCACATTCTTTTCGCTTATATATAACTCAAGAACTAATCAACTAAATTTTAAAGAACTATACATGAAATAGGGGTAGAAAAGATTGAAAAACATAATAGAATTAGAAAAAAATTGCCAATCTAATTAAAATAAAACTGAAAAATTTTTTAAACTTTGTATTGTTAATGCTTAAAACCAAGTATACGCAATGTATTTTGCAAATTCAAAAATCCAACCTAAGTAGTAGTTTTATTTCTTCTTAACAAAATTATATCATCACAAAATTACATTACCTAGCTTAACCTAAGTGATATGTATAAATCCAAAACTCCAACCTAAGTAGTAGTAGCTTTAATTTCTTCCTTAACAAAATTATTATATTACAAAATTATGTTACCTAACTTAACTCAAGTGACATGTATCAAAAAAAGATGTGAAAACTTTAAATTGCGCCAATTGCAAAGAGAATATATATATTGCTTTGAAAAATAATTGTTGTGCAATTACTTTCAAAAAATAAAACTCAAATAGTGTATATCTTTGTTCAAAGTAAATTACAGATTACTTAAAGAATTGGTAATTTGGCAGAGAAAAATTTCTAGTTCGTGAAAGTTAGTATTTAGGTGAAAATGAATGAATTTCTTTAGCAAATTGATAATTAGTAAAAATAGAGGAGTCGCGTTTGGTCAGTTGAGGAGAGTAGACGTGGAGAATCAGGTGGAATTTGAAGAGCTGGAAGAGGCGGTATAGTGGAGAGAAAAGGGAGAGTAGTAGGAAGTAGGAAAGAGCGGAAGCAAGGCAATAAGCAGAGATACGGTGAGTCAAAAGTAGGAATTAGGAAGGTATTAATTAATAGATCTAAAAAGTCAACAGGTGAGAAGGTTAGGGCGGCAGGAGAAGGCGCGTAAGCGGGAGAGGTGGACAGGGCGTCACCTGTCGGAGAAAGCAGGAGGTAAATTACCGACAGGGAAGGAGCGGATAGAGGTAGTTGGAAAGGGCGAAAAGAGTAGACGTAGAGGGAGCCGCGGCAAGTGTAAAGTAAGTAAAGGTGGCGAATGGAGGCAGGGAAAGAAGGAATAATAGAAAGTAGACAGAGAGGCGACAAGGAAAAGAAAGGAGAAGAGGAAGGAAAGAAAACGAAGGGAAGACCAACAAAAGCGAAAGAGCTGGCCAAACTGAGAGGAAGAGCAGACAGCTTAGGAACAGGGTCAATTAAAGATTACATTCAGAAGAGGACAAGAGAAGGAGCAGAGGAAGAAATAGCCAAAGCATAAAAAGAATTATTGGAGAAATTTAGCGAAGCAAGGAAGGTTGGCAGATCACCACCAACTAAAATCAAGAAAGGAGAAGAAGAGGAAGAAAACATGGCAGCAGAGGGGATCAAGGAAATTCTAAGGAAACTAGAGGAACAGGAGGTAGAAAGAAGAAAAGATAAAGAAGAAATAAAAAAGGAAATAAGAGAGCTGAAAGAAGAATTTAAAAGGAGAGAGGAAATTTGGGAACAGCAAAGAAAGTCGCTGGAGCAAAGAGTAAAAAAGGTAGAGGAGAAAATAAAAAAAAACAGAATTGAGCATAGAAGACAAGAGCGAAGGAAGAAACTTAATGGAAAAAATGAAAGAGATGGAAAGAAATATGGAAATGGCGGAGAGAAGAAGGAGGAGAAATAATATAATTGTGAAGGGGACAGCGATAGGAAGCGAAGCAGGAAAGAAAGAGAAAGTAGAGAAGATGATAAGCGAAATAAATGAGATGAAAATAGCCATCGAACAAGTGCATGAAGTAGGAAAAGGAAGTAATAAAATGACAGTGATGAAATGTAAGAGCTGGAAAGACAAAAGAGAAATAATGACAAAAAGAAAGGAGCTGGGGAAAAAATATGAATGCTATCTGGACGACGATCTAACTAGATTGGAAGGGCAGATACAAAAAGAGATAAGAAGAATAGCAAAAGAAGAAAGAGAGGCAGGAAAGAAAACCACGATTGGATACCAGAAGATGTGGGTAGATAATAAAAAGATGAAATGGAACGAAAATAAGGGGAAACTGGAGGAAGAGAGTGAGTTTCGGAAGTAGTAAAAGAGAGAAGAGAGATAGG
This sequence comes from Temnothorax rugatulus, assembly GCA_035220575.1. Classification (NCBI taxonomy): domain Eukaryota; kingdom Metazoa; phylum Arthropoda; class Insecta; order Hymenoptera; family Formicidae; genus Temnothorax; species Temnothorax rugatulus. Next base: position 38,422 of record JASTWL010000422.1, on the reverse strand, counting down.
GAGGGAAGAGACACAAGGAGCGGAGGGAGAGGAGAGGAAATATGGAGAGGGAACAAGGAAAAGAGCAAGCAATATGAAGAAAAGGAGAGTACAATAAGCATAGGCTTCTGGAACATAGCTGGACTAAAGAGAAAAAACGAAGAATTCTGGAAAGAAATGGAAACCTGGGATATAATAGCGATGCTAGAAACGTGGGTAGAGCAAAAGGATTGGTGCAAAGTCAAAGGAATGTTATCAGATAAGTACGTGTGGAAATGCCAACCAGCGACAAAAGAAAAAAAGAAAGGAAGAGCAAGAGGAGGGATAATAACCGGTGTTAGGAAGGAAATGGTGGCAGGTGGAATAGAAGAGAGGGAAGAGGAAGGAATTGTAGAAAGAATAGCAAAGACGAAGGAGGGAACATAGAAGATTATAGCGGTATATGTGAACAACGATATTGAGAAGAAAATAAAGTATATAAAGGATTTCACAAACGAGGGAGGATTAGGGGAGCAAATAATAATAGGAGGTGATTTTAACGCAAGAACTGGAGAAGAAGGAGGCCTAACAGAGATAATGGGGGAAAAGAGAAAATCGATGGATAAAGAAATTAACACGGAAGGAAGGAAACTGCTGGAGTTTATTGAGGAAGGAGGGTTAGGAATAATGAATGGAACAAAAGGAGACATTGAAGGAGAGTTCACATTTACAGGAGGGAGGGGAGAGTCGGTAATTGACTATATAATCGGTAACCAGGAGGTATGGGAAAAAACAGTGGAAGTAAGGATTGGAGAGACTGTAGACTCGGATCATCAGCCCGTGACAGTAAAGATAAAAGGAACAAGTGAGAGAGGAAAGGAGGAGAGAAGAGTGAGAAAAATAATGAATTGGTCGAAGGAAGGAAAAGAAAGTTACAAAGAAAGAATGAAAGAAGAGAGGCTAGAGGGTACGAGCATAGAGGAAATAATGGAAGAAATAAAGAAAGCGACAAAGCGAGCCGCAGATTGGAAAGAAATAAAGAAAACAAGAGAGCAAAGAAAAAAACGGATGGTGGGATAAAGAATGTGCAAAGCTAAGGAAAGAAGCACGTGAGAATCTGGAGAGATGGAGAAGAGGAGATACAGACAAAAGGAGGTACATAGCAAAGAAAAAGGAATATGAGGAGAAAATAAAAAAAAAGAAGAAATCAGAAAAGGAGAGAATAATGAAGGAAGCGAGAGAAGCAACTAATGAAATGGAAGTATGGAAATTTATAAACAGACAAAGGAAAAGCAGGAAAGAGGTATGCGAAGAAATAACGGAGGAGTGGAATAAGCACTTCATGGAACTATTAGATGGAGTTATGACGAGGCCGCATGAAAAGGACAAGAAGAGAGAGGAAAGTGTAGGGAATAAAGAAGAGCAGGGAGGAATAAAAAGGGAAGAAGTGGAAGAAGTAATCAAAGAGATGAAAGAGAAGAAAGCTATAGGTACGGATGGACTACCAAACGAGGTATGGATTTATGGAGAGAAATTGAAAGAAAAAATATGGGAGGTATGTGATAAAGCATGGAGAACGGGGGAGATAGCAGAAGACTGGAAAGAAGGAATAATAGTGCCAATAGTAAAAAAAGGGGGAAGGAAAAGAAGCGCAAGATTACAGAGGGGTGACACTAATGAACACAAGTTACAAAATATATGCAGCAATATTGGCTAAGAGGCTAGAGAAAGAGGTAGAAGAAAAGGGGATTCTACCAGAAACACAGACAGGATTCAGAAAAAAGAAAGGAACAATGGAAAATATATACGCACTGAACTATGTGATTGGGAAAGCTATAAGCAAGAGAAAAGGGAAACTGGTAGCCGCATTTATAGACCTGAAAGCGGCATTCGATTCCGTGGACAGAGAAAAAATATGGGAAGTTCTGAAGAGAGAAGGAATCAGCGAGCAATTGAGGACGAGGATAGAAGACCTGTATGAGGAGACAAGGTGTGTGGTAAGGGTAAAGGGAGAAAAAGGAAAGTGTTTTTGGACGGTCAAAGGAGTTAGGCAAGGATGCCCGCTGAGCGCTATGCTCTTCATACTTCTGCTGGCAGACATAGAGGAGACAATGAGGAAGGGGCAAGATGGAGGGGTAGTAGTGGGAAAAATAAAATTCTGGACATTAGCGTACGCGGATGACATAGTTGCCATAGCAGAGGATGAAGAGGAAATGAAGAGAATGCTGAAAAGACTAGAAAGATACTTTGACAGAAAGAGGCTAAGAGTTAATGTAGGGAAAACAAAGGTAATGAGATTTAAGAAGGGTGGAGGTAAAATGAGGAAAGTAAAGTGGAGTTGGAAGGAAGAAGAAATAGAAGAGGTGAAGGAATTCTGCTATCTAGGCTACACATTCCAAAAGAACGGAGAACAGGATGCGCATATAAATGAAAGAGTAAGGAAAGCGACCATAGCAATGAGACAGGTATGGGGAATAGGAAAAAGGTTATTTGGAGGAGACTGGATAAGAAGGATTAAGTTATACGATTCGCTGGTTGCAAGCATAGCCTTATATGGAGCAGAAGTATGGGGATGGAAAGAAAGAGAGAAAATAGAAAGAATGCACGAAAGGTATATAAGGTGGACATTAGGCCTGGACTGGAGTACACCCGGATATATGATAAGAGAGGAAACTAAAAGGGATAAAACAAGAATAAGCGCTGGTAAAAGGGCGATGAAGTATGAAGAAAAATTGGAGAGAGGAGAAGGAAATGAGATTGCAAGAGAGTGCTGGAGGGAAATAAGAGAAAAAGCTAAGAAAGAAAAGTCAAAATGGGAAGAAGAAAGAAAGAGCTTTTACGAACAAAGAGGTTATGCAGTTGAGGAAATAGAGAAGAAAAGAGGGGAGGGATGGAGTAGCATTGAGGAATTAGCGGAAAGAGACAGGGACATTCAGATTCAAGAGAAAGACGAAAGGATAAGAGAATCAAGGTACAACAAATGGTACAAAGAGGTAGTAGAAAACAGGAGGCCTGAATACCTGGAAAGAAAAGGAAAAGAAAAATCTATGATTAGGATAGCGAGATTCAGATTAGGAAACAAGATGAGAAGCGGAAGATACTGGGAGACAATAGAAAAAACAGGCTGCAGGATATGTGGCGCGGAGGCAGAGTCATGGGAACACGTTTTAGAATGGTGCTCAAGAGGCGAAGAAGAAGAAGAAAGAGAAGGAATTAGCGAAAGAATCAAAAGAATACTAGACAGCAAGGGTGGAGGAGAGAAATGGATGGCGGAATTAGAAAGGAAAAGAAGGCAAGCGAGCACAGTGACAGCTAAGCAGAGAGAATAAATAAATGTCTTTTGATTTCAGATACGCAGGAGGTGAGGAAAGAAAGATGGAACGAAAGATGCTATGCAAAGCAACGATATCACTCGACAAGGAGGCGATAGAGAAGGTAGCGGAAGAGAGAACGATGAAAGTGATGAAGGAGTACAAGGAGGAGATAAAGGAAATGAAAGAGGAAATAGAGAAGCTGAAAAGGAAGGTATACAGACTGGAACAATGCTCAGGTAAAAGGAAGAGAGACGGGAGTGAGGAGGAAAATGGTAAGATATGTAAGACAAAATGGTGGTATGAAGAAGAAGAAGAGAGCGATGATGAAAAAAGAAAGAGGAATGTGATAATTAGGGTTGAGAAGAAGAGATGGGGAGGAGGTAGCTCGAATTGGAATAAGGTGAATCAACTTTTCACAGATGGTCTTAAGGTGAGAGCGGAGGTGAAGGAGGTGAACCAGATAGGACACAGAGGGGATTGGATAACAATCCTGGTAAAAATGGGAAGCGAAAAAGATAGGCAGAAAGTACTGGAAGCAAGGAGGAAAGAAGAAAGTAGGATGAAGGTAAAGATAGACGCAGACAAGTCGGTGGAAGATAGGATCAAAGAAGGAAAAGAGAGGGAAAAGAGAAAGGAAAGAAAAGAAGAGGAAAGTGGGAGGACAAGGAAGTCGGCGGAGGACGAGATCGTAGAGAAGATGGAGGAAAAACTGCTGATGAGCACGGATGAGACGGAGCAGGGGAAAGGAATGAAGGGAAGGTCCTAGAGGGAGTGGGAAGGGTAATAGTGATATTGTAAGATCGTACAAAGGCCAGGTGCTAAATAAGCTGAATTAAGGGATATATGTAAAGGGTTGGGTACGTCCCTATAAAACGCCATGTAAAATGTGCTATATGAAATATGTTTAGTGATGATTATAAGTGTAAAGGTTTTGGGAACGTTTCCCTGAAATTAAACGCCATTCCAACCCCGGAAGGGGAGTGAATAAAGAATTGAATTGAATTGAATTGATAATTAGTAAAAATAAATTCTTTATTATTAAAATAATTAATAGTTTGTCAAAAATAAATCACTGCTTACTTGAAAATTAATAATTAGTGGAAAATAATGGTAATTATATATATCTACAAAAAGACTCCACTCGCCAATGACCCCACTTGACCTTGACATATGTTGTCAAGGTCACCCTTCTGAGTGACCTTTAGAAGGTTTTAGCCGGCGGTCGTTTTTTATTAAAAAGTTATTAACAAAAAAAGTTTGAAAAATAAAGCAGTTATTTTGAGTATTAAAAGGCATAAACGAGTAATACATATATGGAAATAGTACATGTATGAGCAAACAAAAGTTATTTAAAGCAATGAATCGTAAATATATTGAAATCTCTTTGCTTTAATAATACAATATACATTGCCATTATTCAATTAAATGTTTAAAGCAGATAATAGTTTATATTTTTGGATAGTTCCCCTGCGGAAGGCTCCACTATCGTTAAACTAGACACATAGTGTACCTTCAAAGTACATGCGTGGGCTTTCCACGCGTGGAAAGTTATAAACCCATGTGGCACCTCGTTTCGCGTGGAAAGTGTATGCGTGGAGGTAGTGGGCCTTGCTTTAAAAAGTCCACACCACCATGTGCAGCAGAGCACAACAAGAAAGCCCACGCATGTACTTTGAAGGCACACTATGTGTCTAGTTTAACGATAGTGGAGCCCCCCGCAAGGGGGGCGGAACCTACTGCCTCCACGCATACACTTTCCACGCGAAACGAGGTGCCAAACGCCATGGGTTTACAACTTTTCACGCGTGGAAAGTCCACGCCGAAAGCACTCCGCACCTCCCCTTCGGTGTGTGTGTGTGTGTGTGTTTGTGTGTGTGTGTGCGCACGCGCGCGCGTGCTATTGTTGAATAATTTTTACAAAGCAAAAACTTTAATGCTTCGTAACTTTTGAACGGATCGTGACCGCCATTTTTTTCAAGGTCAAGGTTACTCAGGGTCATGACCTTGACAACAATGTCATTGGCGAATGGGGCCTTTTTGTAAATAATTACCAAAATAATTATTAATTTTTTTAGTAATAAATAATTAGTCTCAGATACATTACTTATATCCCATTTACGTGGAGGAATTATCGTAAGTTACTACACTGAAAAAAATTGTTAATCCCAAAAAATATTTAGTCCAATAGTCCAATTTAGTTCAACTAAACATTTTATTTAACAAATTTTTTTCTCAGTGTACAGGAGTAACGCTCGCGTAAACATACAGTTTGACAACTTTAACGAGACAGCATATACATACGTGTGCGATTGGATACACAAGTTCTTAAAGAACTCCTTGACATCAGCTTTCTATGGTCAATACTTATTGTATATATTTCATTATTTGTCACGACGCGGCGACGGTCACGACTGTCACACTCTCGTTTGCACGGAATAAATTATCGTAAGTTACCACAAAACCCTGTTTACGCCAAGGAATTATCGTAAGTTACTACAAAAATAACGCTTACGTAAACATAGTAACGACAGCGCGCTGAACCGGCTGAACGCACTATCTGCACTGAGCGCAGAACGCAACCCAGGTAGCAAGCACTCGTCATTTTGACGTCAATTAACGTCAAAATGACGAGTGCTTGCTACCTGGGAAATGTACTACGTTACATATGCTGTCACGCACTACGACAGTGCACTACGTGGCACCCTGGTAACCATCTCCGATAGAAAATGATTAAAAACGGCTATGCCTGTATCATTTTTAATCGTATCTTATCGGTTCTATCGTTGCATATTTAGAAGACAGATAAAACATTAATCAAATCGAATCGGTTTCTATCGTTTAATATCCGAATATGGAAATAACTATAAAAATTTTATAGTTATGAATCGTTTTCTATATGTACAATTATTGCCCGTCTGAATTAATCGTATATACACGATATAGTATATATCGTTATTTATGGTAATAATTTTACCGTATGCGTTAATATGGATATATAAGAATAAAATGATAGACATCTTATCGATATTTATATGACTTAACCGAACCAACACATCTATCATTTCTTATCAGGATTTTCCGACATATAACTTATCATCTTCTTTACGGCAGCAAATCGGTTCGTTTTCTATCGTATATCAATGATATAAATTGAATCCGCATCAACCAATCGGCGATTAGTTCGCGACAATGCTACTAGGCCGCGCATGATGGAAAGCGCTTCTCGTATTTAAAATACATCCAGTCATAATATATAAGCAGACCTCCTGCGAGGCGAGAAGCAGAGAAATCCAGTATCGTAACTGGAGGGATCTCTTCCTATAAGGATCTCCTGGCGGTAGCCGCCCCGGACACCGAACACCGAGCCCAGCGGCCTCCGACTCCTGGCGCTAGTTGCCCCGTTCCCGGCGTTGTTCAAAACGATAAAAACAGATTAAAAGAAATGAATCGATATGAATCTGATTCCTTAATTCACGAATTCGTAACGATTGAAATGGATTGACTAAAACCGATTCAAACGATTCATTAACCATATTAAAAACGATAGAAACTAATGTGCAGTTGATAAGACATATATGATAGGATTCCAAGTATTTTGTAACGTGAGTTTCTGATTGAGTATCGTAAATAAACGATTCACTAACCATATTAAAAACGATAGAAACTGATGTGCAGCTGATAAGACATTTACAATAGAATCCCAAGTAACGTGAATTTCTGATAGAATACGTATCGTAAATAAGCGATTCACTAACCATATTAAAAACGATAAGAAATTTTTTATTGTTTTCTATCGTTGGCGGTTATCAGGGAGTGTACCAACAGAACTAACTTAAGGAATGTAATTTGTTCATACATTCTTTAATTTCTATATTTGGGCGTATTTTTTGTACTTCATTGTTTATTCTTTGCAGAGCTTTATTACGTAAATGTTTATTATGGTAATTTGGGTGTTTAACAGTATACAGTATAGGTTCATTTTTATACGCCTCTATTAACATTGTTATTTGTTCTTTATTCCATATTTTCGAATCTAACGTGTACGAAATTAGCACAATTAAAATTTCTTTTCTGAAGAGCTGTCGATTGTTTGCTCAATCGTGACTATTTTTAATGTTTTATTGGTGCATGCAATGATGCATGCCTCGCTCAATGCATGAACGTGCATGCATCAGAGTAAACATAGCAGCATACTAATCATTCAAAAAATCGTACTTTGTGTGATTTCGGCTTTACTCAAATCCTAGAAAATGAAAATTGATTATTGGGATTGATTCGGACTTTGAAGAACGTATTGAACTTGATCCCATCCTTACATATAATACGTCTGAGACGGGATTCTGTAACTCCTTAACGACAGTTTCGGTATCATTGCGCAGCTTTTTTTACCATATATAATACCTGCGCAATGATATCGAAACTGTCGTTAAGGAATTACAGAATTCCGCTACTGGCACGTTAACTTTTTAACCGAATATTTTTTCAGTGTTGAATCAATCGCGGTAGCACGATAAATTGACTAGCTCAGTCTCCTGACTTCACTCCCTTAGATTTTTTATTGTAGATTTTACATTGAAATATAAAGTTTACAAAGACGTCCCAATGACATCACAAAACATGCAGCAACAAATTTCATGCACAACGATGAATTTGAAGCAACTAAGAATTCACTTAAATTATATATCCAAAAGTCTATTAGAAATTAGGAATACCATTTTGAACACATTCGATAGATACGTAAATGTTTCTATAAATATTTTTCCTCTAAAATAGTTTTTTAAATCTTTTTTATATCTTCATTTGTAATAATAAAACAAGCATTTTATGATGCTTGCCGAATTCGTCTCTCACTGTCCACTAGAAAAGATAGGAAGGCAGAGTCCAAAAGATGGGAAGAGAAAAATTGTAGAATTTTATTTTAAAAAATAAAGGTTACCTTACGAAGAAGTTTGTAAAGAAAGGACTTACAAAATAAGAAACAGAAACATCAATTCATGGATTCTCCTGAATCAAAATATAAAAAAAATAATTTGAATTGATTGAAATAATTAAGGTTCAAGTTATGTTGTTCACCCTATATACTCGTACATGCACCGCGTCGCTTTTGAATTGCTTTTATTTAGGTCGTATAATAGTAGTGAAGTGACGCCAAAAGTCGCGACGATTTATCCTTGTACATATATACAATAAGATACATATATACTCTCTTTCTTACACAGTTTCTCTCCCTTACTCCCTCTCTCCCTCCCTCTCTCTCCTCCTCCCTTTTGCTTCCTGTTCTCTCCCTAACTTTCTTTGTCTAATAGTAAGTATTTATCTTTGAAAATGAATGAAAGAAAACGCGCGAGAAGATAACAAATAAATCTGTCAGAAATATAATCTAACTGCATTAACTTTTTATTTCTATAATAGAAAAAAATGTATTTGATTGAATCTGTAAGCTTTCATTACAATATATGTATTGTATCTTAAGGATGTATGGGTGACATCTCAAACCATTACCAAAAATCTAAAAATTTCATAGATTGTTCTATTATTACGTCTAAGTATCTGTGTAAAATTTCAGCACAATTCTCTTACTGGTTTAAAAGTTATTGTAATTAAGGATGTATTGGAGGTATTTCAAATATATTCAGAAAGTGCTGTAAATTGTTTCTAAATTAAATTAAAAATACTCTGTAAAATTTTGAAGTTATTTAAGAGTTATTTAAGTTTAAAGTTGATAAAATTAACATTATATCCCTTATAGAGAATCGACATTTTTGCTGTAAATATAAATAAAATATAAATAAACTATTAAGATATTTCTTAAACTTTTTTATGTGTAAAACATACATCATTGATATTGTATTTTAAGTTTCAAAATTTGTTGCAACAAAAAAATTTTTTTAATTGTTTAAACAATACTAATTATTTAAATAACAAAAAATCATATTCAAACTGTTAACGATAATCCCTTCTAACATATAAAAAATTTTGAGTTGTTTGACATATATGCAAAGTCTTCTTTTATTGAAAGTTTAACTTTTAGCAACGACCCATACATCCTTAACTCCATCTTGAGCATTAGTTGATATTAAAAATTTTGCATTGATATTTCAAACTGTTAAGAATTATAAATAGCTTTCGTATAAAATAACGTCAACAAAAACCACAATTTATATTTTAATAATTAATTTTAATCTTAATCAATTAGCTAGTATTTTATATAAAATACATAAATCACGAGTCATAGATAATCATAAATAATGGTAAAATTTATAATAAAATAATTTTCATAATATACGTTAAAATGTAATAATAGGATTATTGTATATATTGTCTATGGCCGGTATTCATAGTCGAATCTTATATTTAAAACCGATCTTAAGATGTTGTGAACCAATCACAGAGCCGTATTAGCATCTTAAGACAGTCTTAAAATAAGATCCGACTATAAATATCAGCCTATAATAAACATTTAATTTTCTATATATGACTTTACATATGTGTATAATACATACATACAATAATTTATTAAAGATATTTTATATATTTATAATAAATTTATAAAAAAACAAAATAATGTTTCTTCTGTTATAGATTTTTTAAAAATGTTATCTACATGTATCTAGCCTATTCTATAATAAATATTTATATGTAAAAAATTTTACAAATATAAAATATTGCAGTTTATCTTCTTAATATTAATTTTTCTCTAGCTGAAACATCTACTAAAATATTTTTATATACTTTAAATGCACATAATTTGGTCCATTTAACTAAAGCACGATAATTCTTCTTATTTAAAAAAAATCTAATTTTTACATGTGTGTTCTTTTGGCGGTTCGTATTGCTATAGATAAAATAACATTACCTGAATAAACTGTTATGACGAAGGCTGAAGTAAGGAGCAATATCACAATTATTCGAGGCATCTTGCTTCTTTGATCGTATAACTTTTATCCTTTCGATGATGATGATGTAAATTGCACAATTTAGAGGATAGCGCTCTTCGAGGAGGAAGAGTTGTCGTCGTGTAGACAGACTGATCGTGAATACGTGAGTTCCCGTTCTTGAACACTGCGTTGCTCGTCGCCCCCTATCTTCTCCTACCCCAGATCTTTCCTGACATTTTATTCTCTACTCCCGCCAAACTTTTCCGTAACGCATACGACGCGCACACAGATTCCACCCTATCTAATATATCCTATACTCTAATATACCCTATACTCTCTGCATACCTCTCGCTTTCTTTTCTTTGCATAGACATTTTTTGCGCAATGTATTAATGTATACATATACAATATTCCATATATTCGATGACATTTATCAGTATAACAATACTCTTCTCCTAATTCTCCTATTTTAGAAGCATTTTCCAGAAAAATTACAAAAGTTTGGAAGAAAACCACACTGAATAATATTTTTCTATTATTTCTTGGATCGATGTGATTCCAACATCTTTTTTTAATAAAAAATAAAATGTGTTTGTGGATTATATAGGATAGGTAGTCGAACAATAAACCTGTAGTACACTATGAACCATTGCGATATTTCGTAAATGTGACGTTGCCAGATTGTGCTGTTGTCATGCAACGACTGGCATTTGAACCCCTCTTCGGCTCCCAATCGGTCGGCAGATCGCGCGAAGGATGGCCGTTTGAGGCCACATTTTGTGAATTTTAGGTGACAAACTAAATTTTTTTCGTAAGTTTTATGTATTTTTCATGTTTTTGTTGTTATATCTATCATTTTTTTCATTAGTCTATAGCTTTGTGTGTATATTTAGCTTTATAATTCTGTAAGCAACTTTTTTCTATTGCATTATTTTACCGTATTATTTTGAAGATTATCGTAAAAAATGTTATATGGTCTACAATGAATTATTTTGTTTTTGACTATAGTTATCTGTGTTATAAGTCTGATTGAACTGACTAGTTGATACAATAAATAAATAATCTAAGTGAGAAAAAGTCTGATCAAAAATAATAATTTTGATTGTAAGCTTTAAATAATAAAAACATAACATATATAATTAAGTTGGCTTTAATTTAAATTCATATACTATCCTAACCTTACTTATCATGTCTTATAATCATCTCTTTTTTAAATAAACATTTTAAAACAAAGTAAAACTAAAATAATCCTAACAATTCACAGTATAAAACATGTGGTTCATTGTTAAAAATGGCCAGGTTCATTATGTACACAATGAACATTTAACACTGTTTTAAAAAAATCAAAATTGTGGCTAAACTTTAAAAATAACTTATGAGTTATCTTATATACAGTATATACAACTAAATTGAACTGTATGCAAAAATATAGATCTCCAACTCAATAATTGAGAGAGATATAAACCTCTGAAATTTACATGGTTTATGTTGGACTACTTACCCTACATATATAAAATGATGATATATGTACATGACATGACATGACTATATGTATAAATATATACAGAGAAAAATATTTTATTATTATTTTTTTTACAATTTTGTATGGAACAGAAAAATGTCACATAATGTAATTAGGTGGCAAAGTGTTTCCATCAGCAGGATTATTCATTTATATTAATTGTTTAAAATTAAATTAATTATGCTTTTTTACCACGCATTATTATATATATATATATATATATATATATATATATATATATATATATATTATATCATTTATATTATACTATACATATCATTTACTATACTATATATATATATATATATATATATATATATATATATATATGTGTGTGTGTGTGTGTGTGTGGAATTTAGTTGCAACATTTAGCTCGATTTTCGTATTGACATTATCTCTCTTGTTGCATCTTAACAACGGAACTGCGCTGCCAGCCAAATTTAAGCCACACAAAATTTAAAAATATTCCAGTGACACACTACTTACAATTAGTCCGATTCTTGCTTTACATGCTCAACATTTTTTCTTAATTTGAAAATAAATAGGCATTACATTTGGCACAGTTGTGGTTAACACAGTATTATTTAATTTTAAGGAAATGGACTACGGTCATAAAGCCTTTTTTCCATAACTGATCGAACTGTGAATTACTTTAGAAAGTGGATGAAAGAATCTTTCATTAGAAAAAATAAGTAAACTTATAGTTAGATTATCTAAATTAGTAAAAAAGCGATTAAACGCAAGGGTGGCTACTTTGACAAAAAAAATGTCAAATATTCTTTAGTGTTTAACTCTTTTTACCTTGCAAAAATATTTTTTTGCAGTTTTTAAACATTTCATATTATTTTTTTATTTTATTATAAAATAATGAATAAAATAATGAAAATATTAAATTATAACGCAAATGTTAAATTATAACGCATAAGTTTGATTTTATTTCATGTAATAACCATTTTCAATTAATTAATAGTCTTGAACTTTTGGCTAGCAGTGTATATACACTACTAGCCAAAAGTTCAAGAATAATCAAGGGATGTGACGTTCTCTCTCACGAACGGCCAAACTACGAATATGATAAAATCAATATCTACTGCTATTGTGTATACGCTAGGGGAGACCGGGACTGATAGACCAGTTTTCCAGTTTTCGATTTTTAATAAAATACTAAAAGAAATATTGTCGCGTTTATAGGCTATGATAAGACACGATATTTGGCTATTAAATTGAATTTTTAAAGTTAACTTAATTTGTTGATAATTAATATTATTGAATATTTTCCTTATACCTTCCACTCTGGTCAACCAACCCTATGGTCGAAGTTGGTTGACTAACAGTATGGGGCAGGTTGATAGGTGTAATTAGTCGAGAAAATGTTATTTGCAGCTTAATCCAGTGGTAATAAAATAGCACAGTATGAATAGGAAAGTTGTTTTATCATAAACTATTAATTATTTTTTATAAGTTATATTTTTGATGATATAGGTTATATTTTAAAATTAAATGTAAATTATATGAACAAACTAAACAAATTCTTTAACAAATAAAAAATAAATTCGCATTTATAATAAAAAAAATAATTTTTTCAAATAGTAATATTACATCCTCCCTTATAACAAAAGTCAGTCATTATACCAATGACTTTGCTAAAATAAAGGCATAAAATTATGTAACAGAAAATGTTTGAAAATTAAATGTCAGTTATTATAAAAACTTGACATTTTTTTAAAATTAACTTTAAAGTTTAAAATAATAATTTTCTTTAATTTTTATTATATTTATGATTAAAATTCAGTTTTTTTTTTAAGAAAAAAATTTCAGAGAATATTACTATCTATTAGGTATAAATATCCTATCGCTCTTGTATGACTCCTGAAACAAAACATTGCGCGCATTTTATTGTTAGATGCGGGCGCGGCAAGAAGATTATATAATGGTATTACATCAATACGAAAATCAAGTCAAACGTTAAAATACGAAAATAAAGTCAATTAAACCTGATTACTAATTTGGATGATTTTGAAGCTCTAATTTAAAAACGCTTTTGATATAACTAACGACAATAGTATGTAACGGCAAAATATGATATTTTTAGGGATAAATTGATACTTCAAAAATATTTAGTTTGTTACTCTCTGCCAAGTTTGGTCAATCTTACACGTTGGTTTTTTTTAATCACACTACATAGTATGAGTCATGTAATTGAAATGAGATTACAGATTTTGTTCCATTAAAAATAAAAAAAATGATAGAGAAAAAATTGAATGATGTAATAAGATTATTCATCTTCCTAAAATCACTTTTTCCATAAATGCAAAAATATAATGAGAAAATGCTATTGCACTTTTTAAAAATAGTATTAAATATTTTCACATAAAATAATCCCTTTAAACAATATGTGTGTTAAAATATAAAGATAAAATGTAATCTAAAAATAAATATATTATGAGATATTCTAAATTTTATTATGACATTTTAATAAAAAAAAAGAAATGTTATGCTCATATGCATAAAACTTTTCGATAATCCTATTTTAATTTATGCAGAATAATGAATCACCTAATAAAAAACACATAATTGCTTTTTAAAAACGTATACAAACTGCAATATACAATTACATATTTTTTAAATGCAATTATATACATATATGTTTTCTTTGTGTTAATTTTATTTTATTAGTGTGATTGTTATTACATATTACCAATATCTTGAATCAATATAGGTAAAAACATAATCAAAGAAGTTTTTTCGTTTACTATTTTATCATGTTGATAATTAATTCTATTAATGTATAAAAGAAAATTATACGATGGAAAGTTAATTTAATCAAATAATCTTTGTTTTTTAATTTAATATATAGAGTTAAAATGATAATATTTTTTGATATTATATTTTTACAAACCCATGAAATATGTATTTATCAAGAAAATTATTTGAGATAATTATTGGAAAGTTATTTAGTTTAACTTAAAAATTTAAATTTTGATATAAACATACTAAATTGATATAAAATGTATCGTAAATTTGTATGATTCTCAAAAATTACTGTTAATCGTAATCAATACGTATACACGTTCAGTGTGATATATGATATAAAACGGTTAGGGGGAAGCGCGAGAGGCGCCCGACGTCGTGGCGCCGATCGAAGTCGTTGTCGGCGTCATCTAGACGCCAATAATGCCGTCTATTTAATCCGCAATTTTGAGCTTGACAATTGCGAAAAGAATTTTATATAGGAAAAATATCTTGACATATTTTTGCTTTATTTCACCATTATATAATCGATATCCTTATGTCTGTATCATAATTGAATGAAAGCTGTCATATTCTGACTTATAACCTTTTACTGGGAAAATGTAGCATTGTCAGTTATTTAACAATCTTAAAATAATTTGACAGCTTCATGCCTTTATAAACACTTTCGAGATTATTACTTACTGTAATATATTTGTATTATGTAATACATTATTTCAATAATTGCAGCAGTGATTATCTACTACAACGTATGAATTAAAAATATATACAGATGCCTTTTTTTACTTTCTTTTACAATTCTACTTCATTTATAATTTTGCGCTTATATTTAACAACATTAATTTTTAATTTCTGTATTTAGCTTTAGCAACACTAAATGCATATGTTATGTATGTTTTTGATTTTTCTATATTATATTATAGTATCTATAGTATATTTTTGATTTTTTCTAATAAAAACTACAAGTAATATGAAATAATTATGATTTAATTACAATATACAAATCCATACACACACATAAGATATATGTACAAGAAATATGTAATGTAACTGTGTCACTGGTTAAATGAATGTTTAGAACGTTTTGAAAAGATTAGAGTGTTGGAGTTTTTTTAATTAATAAATTTATATTATTGTGCCTGGTAATAGAATAATTGGCCATCACAAAGAATGTACACAGAAAGTAGATCACAAGGTTGGGTGAGCATTGTTGAGATGGATTACAGCCGTAACCCACGCATTCACAAATAAATTGATAACTATCCCGAGTGTAGCGTCCTTGATAACATTCTTTTTGGCTATTTCGCGATTTTGCGCATTCACGCAATATTAGACCATTATATGAATCCATAAAGTAATCTGAAATGGCAAGAGTTATCGGCGCTAGGGTTATTGGAATCTAACCTCTGAAATTATAAGCTCTAAATGTTATTTAACTAGAACTATCATTTTAGTAATAATTTTAATAATAATGATGTCTTGATATGTATTATATATTTATTTAATTAATTGATTATAGTCAAATTTACTTACACACATAAATGGCTTTACGACAATAAAAATGACCCGATGGGCACAATCTTAAATATTTAAAATGTACTTTATTAATGGAGCAATCTTCATCCTTTTTGCTGTTACATTGATAACATTTGATTGCAGTGCATTCTTCTTTTAATATTAATTTGGTAGATGTACGTTATAGATGTAGAATTACAGTTCAAAAACACAAAGAAGCTACATTAATGGAAAATGTCTAATAATAATTATTTAAATATAAAATTTTACATTATATTTTTTAGTTAATAACTGATTAATCAATTAGTTTAAAATTATATATCTAAATAAATAACAGTTAGAGAATGTTGTCATTGCTTCAATCCCTTATTTTGCAAGTTACTAATTATATTCTTTTATTTTTAAAGGCAAGCATTCTTTCAGTTAAACCTTACCTTTTTGAAAAACACATAGAATCAACAATATTCGCAATACGTATAATCTTACTTGCATTATAACCTGTATTTCTTTATATAGACTATATAACATCAGAAGAGTGTAATGACTGTAAGAAATAAAGTTTACATTTCATAAATATATTCATATCACAATTAATGATCTTTTGTAATAAACAATTGTTTAGTAAACAGCAATGAAATAGGATATCTGTGTGTGATAAAGTATTATTTAAAAAATTGTATTAAAAAATAATAAAAATTCTACAATTGATTCATATAATTATAATTTTGCCGTTAATTCCATAATTTAATATATCTTAATAAATGCATTATCTAATCATTACAATATATTTCTTACCAAAAATTTTAATGTATTCGGACAAATCTGAAATAAATGTAAAATTATTAGAAAATTAAATCTTGTCAGGTTAGATTTTGCAAAATAAACGATACTTTGTTAATTAATTGATAATTTGTCGATACGAAGTTGGCAACATAGTACGTAAATTGATTACATTTTATCTTTCTAAGATTTGTGTGTATATCCATATGTATCTGTATAATATGTATAATCCACATGTGTAAAATGTTAAACATGTTTTTAAGAAACAAAGATAAAAAAATGTACCCCAAGAATATAAAAATATTTAAAATAAAAATATTATATATATATATATATATAATGTTTTTATTTTAAATATATACATATATATATATATATATATATATATATATATATATATATGTCGTAGGCAAATGGTTATTTTAGGGAAATATAGCTTTTGACTAGGCAAATGCTATCTGCCTGGTCAAATGGCTTTCGCCCGTTTATTTGTGTTCAAATGTTATTTTCCTAGGCAAATAGCATTTGCCTGAACGCTTTTTAGGAAAATGGTATTCAGTAAAACATGCATTGATGTATTTCAAGGGTAATTATTTAGCTTAGGCAATTTGCTGGTAATTATTTAGTTTAGGGGTATCACCTCAAATATCGATGAAATTATGCTCAATCGACGCGTTTTTGCACAAAACGAAAGAATCTGGCAGAAAATACATGTGTGTATAATGTATAATACATTCGCCTGCGGCGGAGCCCCTCCCCCCGCATAGTAAAACCAAACAAACACCCAGCGTGATACCTAACTGCTTGAATCAAGACGCTTGGTTATTTCGCACGATCCCATGTGCGAATTTCATAAAGGCTCAGTGCTGGCTTGGTACTGGTGCCAGAGTTACCAGTACTGGCTGACGATTCTGGGCCAGTACAAGCTAAGATCGGGGTCATTACTGGGACAATGTCGGAATAATAACACGGGTCCCAGTCTTGACGCCAACTTTGGCCCGACACAGAGTACTAGTACGGGGACAACATTGATTGCCATATCATACTCGCGGCGTGTTGTTTTCGTGCCGCGGTCGTTACCTCCGGCGCTACTCGAGCAAAAAGCTTTCTAAATCCCCTCGGCGGCGTGTTGCTTTCGCGCGGTTGTTACCTCCGGCGCCGCCCGAGCGAAAATTTTCTAAGTCGACCCAATACATGCCCAGTACTGAGCCGACTCTCGGCCGTAGATCAATATCATTTCTGGCCTTATACACGGTCAGTACTGAGACAAGACTCGGCTCAGAACAGAATAGGGTTGCATGGGGGTACTGGTCACCGAGACTGGCACAATACTGATCTAGCGGTTTATCCGTACTGGGACAGTACCACCCATCAAGTCTTGGCAACCAATATTGTGCCACTTCTGGGCCATGCGGACAACTCTGGCAGAAGTCCGACATTCGCACATGGAATTGATCGCACGTATGACAGGAATCATAACCTGATTCCTGTCAACTTTAACGTTTAATATCTCGCGTCGCGGGGCAGAGCGACACTTTTTTCTGCCAGATTCTTTCGTTTTTGTGCAAAAACGCGTCGATTGACCATAATTTCATCGATATTTGAGGTGAGGCCCCTAAAATAAATAATTACCATTGAAATACATTAATGCATGTTTCGCTGAATATCGTTTGCCTAACAATGTGTGTGAAGTTGGCCCCGCACTTTTTGAATTCTGTATTTTTAATAATTGTGCTACATATTGTGCTACGTTTGTGCTGTATTGTGCCGCAAACCGCAACTCTGTAACTCAAGGCGTACTCGAGAAAATAAAAAAAACATTTTTTTTTTATAGCCCCGCACTTTTCAAATTTTCAGTTTTTTTTATTGTGCCGTATTGTGCTGTATTTGTGCTGCCTTGAGCCGCAAACGCGAGATTGATAACTTCGATAACAATTAAGAAAAAAAATAAAAACAAAATTATACTAGCCCCGCACTTTTCCCGAAATAAACCCAATTTTTTTTGGTTGATAGGTAGTAATTTGTGCCACGTTGTGCCGTTGGAATAAACTCCATATCTGTTTTCATTTGGCAGATAAAAAATATTAAATCTCAAAAACAAAATTACAAATAGTTATTTTTACAACGCATTTATCGAGCTTCTGTAAGCTGTGCTGAGTTTCGCTAGATGAGTACAACAAAGAAATGGCCGGAGATGCATAGAAAGTTGCAAAAATTAAAAATAATAGGCTAAGAGAGGGGGGAAATGGGGGTAAAAAAAACTTTACATTTTTAAATTTTGTAAAATTGTGCCGGGTTGTGCTCGGTGAGTACAATAACTTTTCCTAATGACAAAATGTCCGCAAATCGTTAGTTTTCGAAAGCACAACCATCTTCAGAAAGCAGTTTTTAGGAATAACAATTTTCAAACCGCTATAACTTTTGAACCGTGACAGGGAATGAAATTTTACGACTTGTGCTGAATTGTGCTAGTCGGGCACAAGAAAACGGCTAGAAAAGAATCGACAGTTGCAGGGGTTGAAAATAATGAGCCAAAGGAGTGGGAGTGAGAAAAAATTTCACATTTTCAAATTTTTCGAAATTGTGCCGGATTGAGCTAGGCGAGTACAATAACTTTTTCTAATGACAAAATGTCGTCAGGTCACATTTTATGGATTATGAACTATATTTGTATTGTAACAGTTGTATTGTAAAATCCATAAAATGTGACCTGACGACATTTTGTCATTAGAAAAAGTTATTGTACTCGCCTAGCACAATCCGGCACAATTTCGAAAAATTTGAAAATGTGAAATTTTGTTCTCACCCCCATCCCCTTTGGCTCATTATTTTTAACCCCTGCAACTGTCGATTCTTTTCTAGCCGTTTTCTTGTCATGCCCGACAAGCACAATTCAGCACAAGTCGCAAAATTTCATTCCCTGTCACGGTTCAAAAGTTATAGCGGTTTGAAAATTGTTATTCCTAAAAACTGCTTTCTGTAGATGGTTGTGCTTTCGAAAACTAACGATTTGCGGACATTTTGTCATTAGGAAAAGTTATTGTACTCACCGAGCACAACCCGGCACAATTTTACAAAATTTAAAAATGTAAAGTTTTTTTTACCCCCATTTCCCCCCTCTCTTAGCCTATTATTTTTAATTTTTGCAACTTTCTATGCATCTCCGGCCATTTCTTTGTTGTACTCATCTAGCGAAACTCAGCACAGCTTACAGAAGCTCGATAAATGCGTTGTAAAAATAACTATTTGTAATTTTGTTTTTGAGATTTAATATTTTTTATCTGCCAAATGAAAAGAGATATGGAGTTTATTCCAACGGCACAACGTGGCACAAATTACTACCTATCAACCAAAAAAAATTGGGTTTATTTCGGGAAAAGTGCGGGGCTAGTATAATTTTGTTTTTATTTTTTTTCTTAATTGTTATCGAAGTTATCAATCTCGCGTTTGCGGCACAAGGCAGCACAAATACAGCACAATACGGCACAATAAAAAAAACTGAAAATTTGAAAAGTGCGGGGCTATCAAAAAAAAATGTTTTTTTTATTTTCTCGAGTACGACTTGAGTTACAGAGTTGCGGTTTGCGGCACAATACAGCACAAACGTAGCACAATATGTAGCACAATTATTAAAAATACAGAATTCAAAAAGTGCGGGGCCAACTTCACACACATTGCCTAACAGCGGTTTAGTCAATAGTATTTGCCTAGGAAAATAGCAAAAATAAATGGATAAAAACTATTTGACCAGGCAGATAGCATTTGCCTAGTCAGAAGCTATTTTCCTAAAATAACCGTTTGCCTACGACATATATATATATATATATATATATATATATATATATATATATATATATACACACATACACATATATATATATATATATATATATATATATATATATATATATATATGGGGCATTCTCTGTCAACCGGACACCCCCCTCTGCCCAAAATTTGTGTCGACCGATTGAGGTCAATGAGGGCTCAAATTGTAGGTAATGATATGTAGTTTCTTGTACCGTGTGGCCTTTTTGAGAATTCCAGATGGCTATCAAGGTGTCACGATGATAATCGGAGGAAACAAGAAAAAAATCAGTAAACGACTTTCCGTATGCCACACGATCAATCAAAGAAGCTCTAAAACTATTGATGGGATGGTTTTTGAGGTCGTTGATTACGAAACTGAAGTAAAAATTCTAAAATTCAAGATGGCGGATCAAATATGGCGACCAAAACCGCAACGGCAGCTTCCTATGTTCCGTAAGGTTGCTCGAATGGGCACTGGTTACGAATCTGCTACCAAAATTAAAAATTCAAGCAATTTCCGACCAGTTAAAGTAAGACTAAGCGTTGTTCGACCAGTTAAGGCAAAACTGAGGGACGGTCCAGCCGGTTGAGGCGAGACCAAACGTTGTCCAACCAGTTAAGGCAAGACTAGGGGACTGGATAAAGAATTTTACTTTATATACCCCAAGGGGCCTTAAAAGGCGTTTTGAAGGGACGTACCCAACCCTAACCTCTAATTCATCTACTACCTTACTGTTTCCTCCTTTTGGACCAACGGTTTAACGTCTCTTCCGAAAGACGGAGCCCAGTTTTTCCGCATCTTGCACAGAGGGACGCGGTTTTTTCGGAAAAAAACTTTTCCATGATTCATGGCTCTAGTGGACTCGAACCTGGTTCCTCAGATTACGAGTCTGGCGCTCTACCACTAGACCACACCGCCGCCCTAAGACTAGGGGACTGTTTAGCCGGATTCACACCAAGAACAGGTGACCGTTTCACTAAGCGGTCTTAGTTTTCAGAATGTTCACTTTTACTCCATCTGCAGCATTCGAAAATCTTTTTATGATGATTTCTTGCTGTTGCGATATTAGAAAAGCATGGTTTTTGAGGATCTCTGGAACGGGTAATGCCGATTCAAATCTTTTATTCAGCTTCCTAGTCATTGCATTATGCTGAACCTGACTGAAACTGAAAATTTTGATGCCTCCGAAATGATTTCTCGCCCAATTGTATAACCTGTCAAATGTTAGGATTGCCTCTGTTGGTTTAGCAATAAGACTAGCTCTGTATGCCTCTCTCTTAAATATGGCCCCAATACCATCATAGCAACTCTTCCCATGAGCTGTTGCGCTAAAATGCCACTCGGCTTCGATACCAAAGTCCCCCTTATGATGTACGAGATTGGCGATTTGGAATCTATTCTTGAAATGCTGTTTAGCACCATCAGTCATGTAAATGATCTTCTTGACGTGCCGTACATTTCTTTTGATCTCCGGAATTAATGAGTTCTGGATTGTATAAACTGCAGCAGTATCATGTTTTACACTGTCCGATAAGAAAACGCAACTTTGATGTTTCAATTCGGATTCTTCCTTGTAATAGTAAATCACGGGAAAAACAGTACATTGTTTATTGTTGAAATGGAACGCTTGCGATGCATTTTGAACAGTATATGCATAATTTTCGGAGAAATCAAACATGACTATGACATGCCCATCAGATAGATCTTTTTTTTTCGAGATAAAAGCTGACTGCTGCTTGACGATAAATGAATGTGGTTTCAGTATTTCTAATTTATTACATAGTTCATCAATAAAATCGGAGGCTTCTAAAGTGATTGTCTGCAGAGTCGATCTATCTGTTACTGTCCAACTACTGTATTGTATTTCTGAAATACACTTATCTTCAAAAATGTCGAGTAGTCTTGAAGAAAATTCTCGGAATCCTGGACATTTGTCACATTCATTTAGATGACATTGAGCACTTGGATTCTCGCACATGAACAAATTCAAGCAATCTTTGTAATCATTTATTGGTTTCTCCCAGTCTTTGGATAATTCCTTCAAATTAACTGCATCTAACATAAGTTTACAATTCTCATGAATCGTGCAGACACAAACGCTATGTGTTCCATTAGCACCGGGCAGGATACAATGTTTCGGACGCCGTTTAGCAAACGTGCTAAACCCAAGTTTATCATTTGGATACGATTCCTTATACATCACATACAACTCTTTGAGACCTAGAAGCAATAGACGTTTTTGTATGCGAGTGCGTTTTTCATCAATTATTACTGATACAGTATCTTTTATCCCAGGCATCATTCGGCTGTATAAATCATTCTCATAGAATTGATTAATTTTTTGTGATAAGGATGGAGACAAACTTTTGCCAGACTTTGTTGTTGTATCTGCTAAAATTCCTGAGGTCGATCTAAGATCTTTGGCCTTTTTCGCCAAACGTCGTGATGCACCGAATTCTCTCGCTATCTTATTTACACTCCATGATTCAGGAGCTATAGTTAAGATTTTGATTCTCAAAGGATCGCCCATCTGCAAACTTAGAAATTTACTTTTAAGCCCCCTCAGTAATTCTTCTAATTCGATTTCTCGAGCAGATGGAGCTTCCGTTTCACCTTCTGAACAAACAGAAGAATCTTGAGAATTTTGAGAAGAATAGTTCGCTGAATCATCCATATCAACATCTTCTTCTTGCATATTATGTACTGAATCGTCTATCTCAGGATTGGATTGAAATATTTTTCTACAACTGGTACAGACCTTACAGTTGTCGGGTAAATCAGGTCGTGCCGCTATTATACGTTTTGAAATGGTACGTAAGTCTTTTCCGATATGACCTTTTTCACCAGGCTTCTTAAAGAGATTCACACACCGATTACTTCTGATCTTTTTTGTCATATTGGACATCGTGAATGAACAGTTAACAAAATTTTCGAAAGAAGTTAACGTTCTGGAATTCTGGGAAAGACAACGATGATATAATGTTTCTGAAGACCGATCAGCTGTCGACTATAAAATAGCTAATCGAATGTAGCCCTGAGAAGGACTATTGTGATGAAGCTCTGAGAAGGAATAATGAGATGTTTACTTAAAAGAAAAATTATCCAGTCCTGAAAAGGACTACTGCGATGAAACCCTGAGAAGAGCAAATAAAATGCCCACTTAAAAGAAAAATTAACCACTTCTGGAAAAGACAAGATAAATGTACTGTAAGGTGTAATTACAAAGAACACACACATACGGTTTAGTTTTTATTATAAATGGCGAACGGTCTCGGGAACGACTGTCCCGATCGGCGAACAAGCTGAGCCTGGTTTCGGGAGAGTCTCCTCCCGAAAAGCATGACGACAAAACAAAAGCTCGCGCTGACAAACAACTCGAAACTTCCATCGGCAACGGCCGTTGTCGTTCTCGCCGGACGATTGTTTTCGAAGGACAGCGTTTCTGTTACTATGCTAGATGTATCACAGTACATACGAAATATAGATGAAGTATTGAAAAATGCTTATCAGATGATAACCGGAAAGAAAAACTAATCTTGAGAAGGACTATAAGGAAATAAAGGAATGATGAGAATATGGAGCCTTGAAAAAGGCTGATGAGGTGTGAACTTGAGAAAATGTAATCCCGTTCCAAAAAGATGGCATATGAGTAGGGACTATTGTATTTGCTTCAGATTCGTAATCAACGACCTCAAAAATCATCCCATCAATAGTTTTAGAGCTTCTTTGATTGATCGTGTGGCATACGGAAAGTCGTTTACTGATTTTTTTCTTGTTTTCTCCGATTACCATCGCGACACCTTGATAGCCATCTAGAATTCTCAAAAAGGCCACACGGTACAAGAAACTACATATCATTACCTACAATTTGAGCCCTCATTGACCTCAATCGGTCGACACTAATTTTGGGCAGAGGGGAGTGTCCGGTTGACAGAGAATGCCCCATATATATATATATGTATATATATATATATATATATATATATATATATATATATATATGTATATATATATACAGGGTGTACCGTAAAGACCGGATCAACGCTTAAGGGTAGGTTCTTGAGATCATTCTAAGACGAAAATCCTAATACTAAAATGTTGAGGCTATAATAGTTTTTGAATTATAAGCATTTATAGTTAGCGAATCAGATCGCCTAAAGTTGGCGCGCTCAGGTGTGGTACAACGCGAAGTGCTAAAGGCGAAAGCTGACTGTCGCCCCTCTTGTTAATATCGATATACAGATTACATATGCGAAGATAAGATTGTCTTTATTGATATTTCTGCAAACGCATTGTGCAATAATAACATTTTATTTTTCTTAATATTGGAAATGCACATTTTTTATTTTTACGTGATACATAAAGCGCAAGCTACCAGGTGACATTTCTTTCATAAATCTGTTATCACTTTCATATCCTACAGACAAAACTGTAGTTATCAAGCAGTAGATACGTAATTAGCAAATAATATGATCTTACAATCATTTAACAAAATAAACAGCTACTATTGCTAATATGAAAATAAATCTAATTCAAATACACTTTAAACGTTCGATTAATTCAGAGAAACTAGAAACAATTAATAAAATAATGAATAATAAATTAATTAATGGTTAATTAATTGTACAATTTTAAAGTTGTTAATTTATACAATTTATGAAATTAATTATGTACATACATTATAATAAGTGTTCAAATTGTGCACCATTCATATCAATGCACAATTTTGCGCGTCGCAATAAACTTCGATGCGCATTGCGTATCATTTCGGGAGATATGCTCGCAAGTGCAGATGGATAGGACGCGGTGGACCACAACACTGGCCAGCGAGATCACCTGATTTAACTCCACTTGTTTTTTTTCTTTGGGGACATTTAAAAAATTATATTTATCGGCAGCCAGTACGCAATCGGGAAGAATTACACAATCGCATTGTCGAAGCAGTTGCGAGCATATCTCCCGAAATGATACGCAATGCGCATCGAAGTTTATTGCGACGCGCAAGATTGTGCATTGATATGAATGGTGCACAATTTGAACACTTATTATAATGTATGTACATAATTGATTTCATAAATTGTATAAATTAACAACTCCAAAATTGTACAATTAATTAATAATTAATTGAACAATTAATTAATAATTAATTAATTTATTATTTATTATTTTATTAATTGTTTCTAGTTCCTTCGAATTATTTTAATCGAACGTTTAAAGTGTATTTGAATTAGATTTATTTTCATATTAGCAATAGTAGCTGTTTATTTTGTTAAATGATTGTAAGATCATATTATTTGCTAATTACGTATCTACTGCTTGATAACTACAGTTTTGTCTGTAGGATATGAAAGTGATAGCAGATTTATGAAAGAAATGTCACCTGGTAGCTTGCGCTTTATGTATCACGTAAAAATAAAAAATGTGCATTTCCAATATTAAGAAAAATAAAATGTTATTATTGTAAGATCAATGCGTTTGCAGAAATATCAATAAAGACAATCTTATCTTCGCATATGTAATCTGTATATCGATATTAACAAGAGGGGCGACAGTCAGCTTTCGCCTTTAGCACTTCGCGTTGTACCACACCTGAGCGCGCCAACTTTAGGCGATCTGATTCGCTAACTATAAATGCTTATAATTCAAAAACTATTATAGCCTCAACATTTTAGTATTAGGATTTTCGTCTTAGAATGATCTCAAGAACCTACCCTTAAGCGTTGATCCGGTCTTTACGGTACACCCTGTATATGTACATATATATATGTACAGGGTGTATCAAGACGATACAGAGCGGTACGGCGGGTTGCCCATTCGAGCAGGCGCGCATGGTCGTTCACAATTGCGTTGACTTCGGTGCATCACCTATAATCACTCGAATATCTTTTTTACAATAAAATGAACTTTGTAGCGCCCGAAGTTGCACAATTGTGACGGATTTCCGTAGCAATAACGTTAAAACAGAAGTCGAGATGACAATACAGGTTATGAAATAAATTTTATTAAGAAAACGAAAGACATCTTCTCTCTCACGAAAAAGCTCGTACCATAGTCCATCATAATCATTATATATTATAATTTTATTAGTTAAATTATTTTCTGCACACAATGTTTATGCACAGGACAAAAGTCAGCAATTAGCATATGTGTGCAAATTTAAATTATAAGTCGGCTAATAAATTTTATTCAATGCAAGTTTAAATAATGGCAGAAATCACCATTAACAAATCTTACAATATTCATTTTGTTTAATTAATAAATAATTTATTGTTAAATTGATAATCAATTTAATATATCAATACTAATGAGCATTATATAATTCTTTATATAAATGATGCTGCTGCATCTTAAAAATCTTAATCTTAATCTCATAAACAAGAGGTTTTTTAGTATAAAATATACATTTTAAATATGATGCTAATGAATAGTTTATATAAGGCAAATTATCATAATATTTAATGAATACTTTTCAGTAATAAATTCCTTGTAGATTTATAAATGAGATTCAGTAGCATTATTTACATAAAGATGCTTATTAGCATCAGTATATTGAATTTATTATTAATATTAATGATGAAATATTAATAATCTGAAATAAATGTTGTTAGACATAAGATCCGCTGATAATCGTTTTTATCGTTATAAATAACGATGGAAACGGTTATCAACGGATCTTGTGCCTAATAACATTTATTTCAGATTATTAATATATATATATATATATATATATATATATATATATATATATTGTCACGTCTTTTTCATTCCCGGAGCGGTCCAGGCCGTGTGACGGATCAAAAGGGGAAGGAGAGAAGGATGATAGGCCTCTCCGGCAGTTCTCTCGCACCCCCGACACTCCACTAACCGAATTTTATTGTTGGGCGCCAGACGCGTGAATTCGCGTCCGCGAAATCGCGAGAAACTAAAGAGAGAGACGCAAGGCGAAATAAGTCGGTGTGCGAGGAATCGGCTAGCTCGACCTAATAGCAGGGCGGGGTCAAAACTTGACGCCCGTGTTATCAGCTATCTATTTGCTTTTTCTGATTAATGGAAGCCGAAATGGCCGCATTGTTTTGCGAAAGTTATTCTACAATAAATGTTCCTTTTCATTTGCTAGCTGACTAAGTTAATGATTTGAGTTAATAAAATTCGGTTAGTGGAGTGTCGGGGGTGCGAGAGAACTGCCGGAGGGGCCTATCATCCTTCTCTCCTTCCTCTTTTGATCCGTCACACGGCCTGGACCGCTCCGGGAATGAAAAAGACGTGACAATATATATATATATAATATATATATATAACCTACATATATATATATATATATATATATATATGTAACCCGCGCTTGCTTGAATTTCTTCACGTTGACATTCAGAGCACTGGGCAGAAATCACATTGCGTCAACACCCGCGAGGGCCATCGCAATGCTTTGTTTTAATTAGACAGTCGGATTCCCCTAGTCCGTGCCAGTTCTGAGCTGAGCGTTGAATGGCGGCCGAAGAGGACGACCACGACGGCTCGCGCCGCCACGGAAGCCTCGCAGCAAGGAAGATCCGCGGGAGGCCAAGGCACGGGACCGAGCTCGGATCCCGCGAAACCGGCGCGAGAACGCCGGCTAGGGTTCACCTCGCCCAGGCCCGGCACGTCAGCCAAACCCGCTTCCCGACCAAGCCCGACACGCCCCGCTCCTCAGAGCCAATCCTTATTCCGAAGTTACGGATCCAATTTGCCGACTTCCCTTACCTACATTAGTCTATCGACTAGAGGCTCTTTACCTTGGAGACCTGCTGCGGATATATATATATATATTAATAATCTGAAATAAATGTTATTAGGCACAAGATCCGTTGATAACCGTTTCCATCGTTATTTATAACGATAAAAACGATTATCAGCGGATCTTATGTCTAACAACATTTATTTCAGATTATTAATATTTCATAATTAACATTAATAATTAATTCAATATACTGATGCTAATAAGCATCTTTGTGTAAATAATGCTACTGAATCTCATTTATAAATCTACAAGGAATTTATTACTGAAAAGTATTCATCAAATATTATGATAATTTGCCTTATATAAACTATTTAAAATGTATATTTTATACTAATAAACCTCTTGTTTATGAGATTAAGATTAAGATTTTTAAGATATAGCAGCATCATTTATATAAAGAATTATATAATGCTCATTAGTATTGATATATTAAATTGATTATCAATTTAATAATAAATTATTTATTAATGAAACAAAATGAATATTGTAAGATTTGTTAATGGTGATTTCTGCCATTATTTAAACTTGCATTGAATAAAATTTATTAGCCGACTTATAATTTAAATTTGCACACATATGCTAATTGCTGACTTTTGTCCTGTGCATAAACATTGTGTGCAAAAAATAATTTAACTAATAAAATTATAATATATAATGATTATGATGGACTATGGTATGAGCTTTTTTCGTGAGAAAGAAGATGTCTTTCGTTTTCTTAATAAAATTTATTTCATAACCTGTATTGTCATCTCGACTTCTGTTTTAACGTTACTGCTACGGAAATCCGTCACAATTGTGCAACTTCGGGCGCTACAAAGTTCATTTTATTGTAAAAAGGATATGCGAGTGATTATAGGTGATGCACCGAAGTCAACGCAATTGTGAACGACCATGCGCGCCTGCTCGAATGGGCAACCCGCCGTACCGCTCTGTATCGTCTTGATACATCCTGTACATATATATAATAAATTTTGTGGTAATTATGAAGGAGATGGGCTTCCTCACCAATTTGGCTAAAACTTCACAATTTTGTGTATTTTGGTGCGTAAAACATGAATCTATAGGTGCCACGACCGGTGGCCCGACGACAAATGATCCGCGACACTTGATCCGCGACAATTGATCCATACGACATTCGGTCTAACGACGAAATATCCGACGATAAATTATCCGTAGGACAATTGATTCGAGGGACAAGTGATCCTGTTAAGGGGCATTACATGTAATTTCGAACGTACGTGCACGAGGGCATTACATGTAAAGCCAGCGGAACACGGAGCATGTTTTCCTGCTGGATTGCTTGCAATCTAGTAAATTACCAGACATCCTGAGTGCTGCGTGGTGAAATTATAATAAGTTACTAGATCGCAAGCAACCCAGCAGGAAAACATGCACCGTGTGCCACTGGCTTAATTTCGAACGTACGTGCACGAGGCTACCGTTGGTCGTACTGTACCAACCGCAGCGGCACGAGCATCGTTCGTTTTACAGCTAGAATTATATCTCAGAAATTTATAAAATGCCGTTAAAATTTATTACATCACAGCGAGGTGCTTTAATGTTACTACATAATGGATATTTGTACAACAAAAAAAGTGTGAATAAGAATAATATTACTTGGCGTTGCGCTGAATACCGGAAAAGGTCATGTAGCGCTGTAATTTACACAACAAGCGATAAACGAACTGGTATTTAACATGCGTTATCTTTTTCATGTTTTAACATTTTTATGCAGTTAACTATATTTTTCATCTCCACAAATAATCCACGCGTTTAATATAGGTGAAATTGATAGTGATCCTCCTGTACACAATCATGCTGCTGATGTTGCTCAGGTCGAAGCTAGGAAGGTTAAAGAGAAACTAAAAAAGAAGGCGAGCAAGGGCTGTCAGAATAATAGTGTAATGATTTCTAAGGTTTTGAGTAAAGTGTCATCGCCAGTCCGTGTTCAGCTACCACCAATTACATCATTAACACGCATCGTTCAACGGGCCAGAAAGAATGACGAAGCTGTTATAGTAAACCCAAAGACACTCCAAGAATTGGTTATACCGAATATGTACCGGATGACTAACGATGATGAGTTATTTTTGTTGTATGATAGTGAGGGTGGTGCAGATCGTTTCGTTATTTATGCTACTGCTAAAAACCTGGAGGTGTTGGCAGAATGTGAGTTGTGGTGTTGCGATGGCACGTTTAACTCAGTGCCTCTTATTTTTAAGCAATTATACACCATTCACGGATTGTATCGTGATAAATTGTTGCCGTTAGTGTACGATGTACTTCAGGCGTATGAGGAGCTTATTGTATCCCCGTTCTTTGAAGAAAATGAAGATGCATTAAACGATTTAATTCGATACTTTGAGCGAACCTGGGTTGGTGAACGATGTCGTACTGGCAACAAACGTAAGAAGCCGATGTTCGATTTAGGTTTGTGGAACTGTTATCAAGCAATTATCGATGGCGTCATGCGTTCGAACAATGGCGTTGAGGGTTGGCATTGCTCATTTAATAACAAAGTTCGCGTAGTTCATGCAGTATTCAGCAGCTTTATGGATGCGATTAAGGGTGAGCAAGTTCTCACTGAAACAACGATTGTTCAATTGAATACAGGGGTTAATGTTGTTGGCAAAAAACGAAAAAGGTATGCAGATAAAGATGAGCGTATCAAAAATATTGTGACCAAATATGATCAGACTACAAAAATAAAATATTTAAAACATGTAGCGTCTGTATTGTCCGTGTAATAATTAGGCGTTTATGGTATCGATTATTTATTGTTCCACTGTTACTTCGATGTCTAAAAGATGTTATTACAAATATATATTTATTATTATTGTTCTACGGTTACCTCAATTTCTAAAAGATATTACAAATATATATTGATCAATAATTAAATATGAATTTCACACACAGTTCTTTTACGCATACACCTTCCACGCTGAAACCTGAATTTGACGGGCGTTTTGTCGCGGATGTAATTGGTTCGGACGATTTGTCGTTCGGATCATTTGTCTTCTGGTTTTTTCGTCTCCGGATCAAATGTCGCGGATCAAACGTCGCGGATCATTTGTCTTTGGGCCACCTGTTACGACACCGAATCTATAAGTTAAAATTGTCGCTCTCAATTAGAAAAAAAGTTATTTAGTACTAAAGTTGACAGTTGCGTGGTTAGGATGTCTGTCATTTATTATACTTTGTATTTATAGACTTTTTAATATGCCAATTATTTCTGCTTAAAAAAAGCATAATAACTTTATTTCTATTATCTTTTTTAACCATTTAATTCAATATATTACGGCATATTCAGTACAACAAAACTGCATATTTTCCAAAGAAAATAATAATTTATGTTTTTTGTTAAAGCAGAGAATAATAGGCCTGTTGCGTATCTGCCGTGGTCGATCGACACGCCGTCTATTGGCCCACGGAGGCATAACAAAGGTGAGCAGCTGTTTGGTGCGAAGAAATAGCATGCAAACACAAGTAAAAAGAAAGTAAAACACGTCATTATTCCAAACAAAATTCGACAAATGACCTTCCTTATAATATATTATGGTTTTCAAAATGTTAAGGTGATACTGGAGTCGTCTGTATTACCAACAAAATTACCATTTTCTATGCTATCGACCTATATCTGTCCTTGTATAGACAAAGATATAGACAAGGATAGAACCTATATTGCACGCACACATACGCACGAATCGTCATATACACTGTACTTTTATATTAGATTTCTAATCTCGATTGGAGGGTTCATCGATGTTTTTCTTGTTGTGCGATTCAGGGAAACTCGTTTTTATTCGTATCAATGGTATATCTTTTATATGAAGCACATCTGGTGATAAGTTGACAGCGCTGTAACTCGATGGCTGTAACTCGAGACGCCATATTAGGATAAAAGTAGGTAAGAAAATCTGTAATTCTGTAATTTTTTCTCGTTTTCTATATAAATCGGAGTTTCCCTGAATCATTGATGTATGTATTGCAATTATAGAGAAGCATTTTTAATTCTGTCAAATAAATACGACGCTACATGAGTAAAAAGAAAATGGTAGTTTTATCGGTAAAACAGACGACTCTAGCATCTCCTTAAAACCAATTTTTCTCCAAAGGTATTGTATTTGTACGAGAA
This sequence comes from Temnothorax rugatulus, assembly GCA_035220575.1. Lineage (NCBI taxonomy): Eukaryota > Metazoa > Arthropoda > Insecta > Hymenoptera > Formicidae > Temnothorax > Temnothorax rugatulus. Next base: position 5,981 of record JASTWL010000422.1, on the reverse strand, counting down.
ACGAGGTTATTGATCTTTAATCAATCTCGCTAATGTACTTTATATGGAAAATGCGATCGACTGTTACAAAAACTTTAACATATATTGAAGCCAATAAGAAATGCAGCATTAACTGAATAGATGAAAATAAACATGTTATGTGCAGCTAAATAACTTAAAATTAAAGTCTTGCTGAGACATCATTTATACTTATAAAAAAAAGATTTGACGTTTTCAATGTTTGTTCCCCTTAATACATAATTAGGAACAAAATTATTTCGAAGTAATCACGTTAGTGAAATCAGAGAAATTGCGGACGACAACATTGCTACGCTAATTATAAAAGGAAAAGTTTTACCCGAAACTAAAGTAAATAATCCCCAATATGAAATCATAGATATAGTTCCAAATGACCCCTGCTCCCGATCGACCTAAAGTTTTACACATAAGTTGTTTAATAAGTTACGATGTGAGAAATAAAGTACGCGTGGTTCCAACTTCGGGAAATTAAAAAAAAATTATGAGCACTTATCGATTAATAACATTGATTCTATACGATATATACGACATATAAAAAATATAATTGTATATAGCACGCGTGGAAAGTTGTAAACCCCATATGGCACCTTGTTTCGCGTGGAAAGTGTATGCGTAGAGGCAGTAGGTTCCGCCCCCCTGCGGACTCCACTACCGTTAAACTAAACACATAGGGCCGATTTCACCGCCTCCGATTAAACTCACTCTTCGTCTTTTTCTAAGGGAAGAGTTAGAAAGAGATGAAGAATGAGTTTAATCGGAGGATCAATTGTTAATCGGAGACGGTGAAATCGGTCCATAGTGTGCCTTGCAAAGTACATGCGTGGACTTCCCACGCGTGAAAAGTTGTAAAACCATGTGGCAACTCGTTTCGCTTGGAAAATGTATGTGTGGAGGCAATAGGTTCCGCCCCCCTGCGGGGGGCTCCACCTCCAAAAAAACTAACTCAACCCAACTCAATTGTTGCGTGAATGGAAAAGTATATGCGTGAATCAAGAGACGCGGTTACGTCTCACGCCAAGTATATAATAATAATTATTAACAAATACAAAAGAGATACATCCTTTCGTAAGCGATTTACAAGATACAGAAAGCGATACAACCTCCTTTCATATATCCTCCTTTCATAATATATAATATATAATAATATTATTAATTAATTATTTTAATTTTAAGTGAGACGCTACAGCGTATCTTTTACGGAAGGAGAACGCTTCTCCAGAAATAAATCACTGATTCTTTTAATAATCAATATTATCGAAAGAGTTAAATACTGGAGAAGAGATAAATACGTTATTGACTCCCCTCAGGGTTGCAAGGCGTTTTGTAGGGACGTTCCCAACCCTTTATTCCAATACTAGCCTTCTCCTCTCACTTAACCCTTTGGACCAACGGCTTAACGTCTCTTTCCGAAAGACGGAGCCCAGTTTGCTCCGCACAAGAGCCCATCTTGCACGGAGGGCGCAGCTTTCGGAAAAACTTTCCATGTTTACATGGCTCTAGTGGACTCGAACCTGGTTCCTCAGATTACGAGTCTGGCGCTCTACCGCTAGACCACACTGCCGCCTTACTGGAGAAAAGATTTTTCTGATTATAATGATACACATTGATGCACAGATATGCACTTGATGCATACATATGCATATACGAGGTGTGATCAAAAAGTTCGTGGAAAAATTTTTTTCTACCGACGTGGCAACACTGTAGGCTTCTATGGTGGTTTGGCGTCTAAGGGGAAGCCTTACGAGTCATCAGTGCAAATTTGGTCACAATCGAGTGCATACGTATTTTTCTGTGCCAGTATTTGTGAACGCAGTTTTTTGCGCGGTCGAAATGGAGCAACCCAAGGAACATATCGCAATAAAATGACGTCATTTTAACGTCACATTGACCAAATTCACATCATTTTTTGGTCAATATGATGTCAAAATGACGTAATTTTTTAATTGCAATGTGGTTCCTTGGGGAGATGTTTTATCCGAACAAAGAACCAACATCAAATTTCTCGTGAAATTCGGTAAAAGCATTCGCCCGATTTATTCCCTTGCGACTTTTTTTGTTCCCTAAAGTTAAAACGATTATGCGAAATGAACATTTTGAGGATGTGAAGAGCATTAAAACATCTCGCTCCATTTCGACCGCGCAAAAAAACTGCGTTCACAAATACTGGCACAAAAAATACGTATGCACTCGATCGTGACCTTTGCACTGATGACTCGTAAGGCTTCCCCTTAGACGCCAAACCACCATAGAATCCATACAGTGTTGTCACGTCGGCAGAAAAAATTTTTTCCATGAATTTTTTGATCACACCTCCTATGCCTCTATTTTTCTCCCCATTTATGTCATTCAAATACGTCGTCGTCGTCGTCGTTGTCGTCGTCTTCTTCTTCGCAAAATCTTAAAAGTGTTGTTGGTTTGGCCTACCGTGCCGCTAGATGGCACTCGTCACGAGTAAATGAGAGCCGTGTTAGGCGGGAAAATTTACTGAATTCAAATTTTTTATATATTCGCAACCAATGTTCCGCAGTCGCTGACCGCAATACATTCCGCAACCTATTCCGCACCTGTTCCGCACCTATTCCGTATCTATTCCGCTCCTATTCCGCATCTATTCCGCATTTATTCCACACATTCCGCATCTATTTTGCACACATTCCGCACTTATTACGCACATTTCGGCACATATTCGGCACCTATTTCGCACATGTTTCGCACCTGTTTCGCACCTGTTCCGCACATGTTCCGCATCTATTCCGCACTTATTCCGCACCTGTTCCGCACATGTTCCGCATCTATTCCGCACTTATTTCGCACCTGTTCCGCACATGTTCCGCACCTATTCCGCACATGTTTTGCACCTGTTCCGCACCTATTCCGCACATGTTCCGCACCTGTTTCGTACATGTTCCGCACCTGTTTCGCATCTGTTCCGCACCTATTCCGCACCTTTTCCGCACCTGTTCCGCCATGTTCTGCACATATACCGCACCTATTCCGCACATGTTCTGCACATATACCGCACCTATTCCGCAGTTACTAAAGAATTAAGTAATGCTTTAAAACTTTCTTTGGAAAAATCGAGCAATAATTCTAATAAGGAATTTGATCCGGCATCAACCGTAACACAATCTTCGTTTTTAAAATCTTTAATAGATACTGCTAATAAAAACACAGGCAAAAAGAAGGGTGCTCGGTATGATGATACCCTTAAACTGTTTGCAACTTATCTATACATTATAGGGGGTAGAATGCTATACGAAACGTTGTGTACAAATTTGCCACTGCCTTCGTTAAGCACAGTAAGCCGTACTTTAGATGACTCAAGTGCAATAATAATTGAAGGCGATATTCGTGTTGCAGAATTAGTAAATTTCTCATGGCCAAGAAATTTACCTACAGTTCTATGGCTTAGCGAAGACGCAACTAGAATAACAGGTCGGGTATAATATGATTCTAAAACGAATCAACTTGTAGGCTTTTCCTTGCCATTAGATGAAAATGGCATGCCTATAAAAAGTTCTTTTACGGCTACTTCTGCAAAACAGATTGAGGAGTATTTATTAATAATACAGCAGCTAATTTATTGTACGTGATTATAGCACAGCCATTAGTAGAAAATGCTCCTTCATTTTGCCTATGTTTATACAGTTCTGATAACAAATTTACAGCTGATGATGTAATTAAGCGTTGGAATTATATGATTCAAAAATTAAAAGACGCTGATATAACAGTACTTGGCATTTCTTCTGATGGAGATTCGAGGTTACTTAAAGCAATGAAAATATCGTCAAATTGGCATTATTAGGAAGGCAGGAGAAAGGCAAATAATTTCACCAGTATTAAAATTGGATTCAAATTCTAACTCGATTATGTCGAATACGTCTTTCATTCAAGACACTATGCATATTGGCACTAAATTGAGAACAAGACTTCTAAAGAATTCTATCGTATTGCCAATGGGTAGTTACATTGCTTCAGCAAGTCATTTAAAATTCTTTACGAAACTGTTTCCCAAGATAAACACTGTTTAAATCAAAAAGACTTATCACTGAAGGATAAAATGAACTTTGATGCTGTCTTAAAAATTTCTCATCCAAGAGTGCGCGAGCTCTTAAAAACTAATGTCCCTGGAAGTGACGCTACAATAGCATATTTAAATATTATTCATCGGGCTCTTAATGCGTTTTTATGTAAATTGATGACCCCTTTGGAACGCGTTTTCAATATATGGTAACACTGTAGTCTATTTCTATTTCTGAATGTTATGATTTTATGGACTTCAGAACATTTAATCGATTCAGAAACCGATTAATTTTTTTTTTACTATGAGTGACGGGAAGCTGGAGAACGAAATGAAGAAGGATCGATTTTTCTTCTTCAACTCTTAACTGTATCGATGCTAAAGACAACGGATGTACGTGGTACAGTCCAGTATATGTGGATTTCTAATGTATGTTAATTATAAAAGTGGACATATAATGTGTATGTATAAGTTTAATATATATTCATTGATACTACAGTTTATATATTGGTATATATGGTATTTGCTATGCAACTAAACAGCTAGACAGTGTGTATTTGGATTTGATATGCACAGATATTGAAAGGTATAACCATTCAACATGTATAGAGACAGAATTATATAATGTATAGCAGTTATGCAAGTAGAATATATAAAAGTGCATATAGTAGTTTTTTATAAGTACATGATATGATATTATCTAACATGATATGCATGGACATTTGTTAGACATGTTCATATCCTCAAGAGTATTTGTTAGTATTTGGCACAGACTATGTGCAACATCTGATATATACTCCGTCCAGCGAGAGAATATCCTCGATCTGCGCATAGGCGGCAAAGTGGGGAGAGCGTGACGCATTACTATACGTTAATATGGCACAGAACTCACGTTCGCATATATAAACCTACGCAATTCTACACACACCCACACACACAGATAACACACACACACGCACACACACACGCACGCACACACACACACACACACACACACACACACAGACCGAGAGTCACATATATCGAGTCAAAAAGCTAGCCTATACCTAACATGTCAAATCTGGACCTTCCAGGGCTTATAGCGCGGAAACGGCTCATAGGATCAAGTTGTGATTTGAGACATTTGTTCAGAATGACGAGAACTACAACATATCCAAAATTAGCCAAATCCGCAGAAAGATTTTTTCCCCTAAGAATGGTGTAGGGTCCTTTGTGATATGAAATAAATGTTTGTATTAATTTCGAAAAAAGGTCATTGTAGACAGAAAAATTATATATTTTTTACTTTAATTGTAAGTTTTAAATTAGTGAAACCTTTTAATTAATAATATTCAAATCTGAATTTTTAATTAGAGGTGATATGTACACAATAATTAATATATAATATGGTTTACTTTAGGTTTAATTTACAAGTTACTATTAGGTAATTTGTTAATTAAAGTCCTGCAAACAGAATTCAATATTGATTGTGAATTATACCAGCTTTAAACACGAATCATGAAATAAAGCCTGTGTAATAACAAACCAAATTTTAATTATAAATTAAAGCCAACGCAATTCACAAATCAAAAGTGATTTGTGAATTAAAGCTGTGTAATTCAAAAATCAAATAATTATGAATAAAGCCGGTGCAATTTACAAATCAAATTGATTTATGATTTAAGGAGGTTCGATGGCTTCATCGGGGGGAGTAGTGGGACGCGGGGTTCTGGCAACAGCGCACTAGCGTTTGAAGTAGTGGGAGTGAAGGGGATTGCTCTGATTGGTCGCCGTGTGTATAGTGCGTGCTGCTATTCACGTCGTTCACGACCGTGGAAGTCTAGCAGACGAAAAATCAAGCAATTCTTTAATAAATTAATTTTTCTACGAATTGTGCGGTAACCTCCCCTCTTTCACTCATTTATTTGTAAATTATTAAGTCACATGTGCATTTTTTTTCCTT
>JASTWL010000421.1:155000-158577 GCA_035220575.1 Temnothorax rugatulus | reverse complement strand
GCGTTATCGTCACTACTAGTCCCGCCGCGTACTCATCACTACCGACCACGATATGTACGAACCGTCTCTGTAATAGAGTCTTCGCACCTTCGAGTCGCGCGATTCTCGCCACAAAGATTGTCGTTTCCGATTGAGAGACGCGGACGTTTGGAACGACAGCCTTCCTTCGAGCTGCTCAATAAATTCCTCGCATCGCTGTGCCCATGCAAAATATTCGCCCAAAGTAGCGATTTGGTTGGATCGTTCCAGCAGGTCGCGTTCCGTTTCATCGGGATGTTCCATGTTTTTTTTTAATATTGTCTTTTTCACACTATTTTTTAGATCACGTCACATTCTTCGATGGGGCACTTGCACGTGACTCGATCACACGCTGGACAACGTCGAATGAAATACAAAACGGAATAATGTTTAAACATAAGATTATAAAGACTGTAGAAGGGGAACACCAAATTGCCGATCATCAAAATCCTTAAGTTCACGGTCAAGAGTTCTTTGAATCAATTCATGATTGGGACCTATTATCTTATTACAGATACGTAAAATTGTACTTTGTGTGTTCAGGTTGTCCATACCCACCAATTCGACGCACTTCCCAATGCCTGTGCGAATTTGAATGAGCATAGTCTTACTGAGCAGTGCATCTCAGTAATAACTTCAGTCGCCCAATAGCGATACTCCTGATAATCAAAGTCAGGTTTAACGAAAAGTCCAGAATCATCACTAGCTTCACGTTCTTTTACCTCGTCCTGCAGCCTCCGATACAATTTCCGTCTCGCGTTAGATCCATTCATAAGGAAAATTATTGTAATCGATAACGACTTCCTTGTCTAACGATGCGTCGACCGGTTCCGCGTATACCTAGTTCGCGATCGCGAAGAAACTGCACCGGTGATATCACATCCGTCAATTTCACTCCTCGATCTTCTTCACGCAGAACATTGGCGACATCGTTATTACATCATCATCAGATTTTGGAGACTCTACAGAGTTCTCTTCTTCAGTTATCCACACCATGTTGCTCACGTTAATGTCCCACTCGCGATAATGTTTTTTTCTTCACTCATGCAAATCGGACACATGTGGCACGACAATTACTTGATACAATGGAGTATTGCAATTTCCGCAAAATCGACCTCTTATTACGTCGTACAGCTCGGTTACGTGTTTCCGGAAAGTACATATGTGCTCACCAGTGTCTGGTGAAGCGATCATACACGAAACACACAGGTTATACGAACCGTATACATAATAAAAATAAATGGCGCAACACTTCGTACGTCCATCTAACGCTAAAAATTCGGGACGTGACACTGTTTTCTTGACAACTTGTTTATGGTTGCCGTCTTCGTCACTGTTATAATTGCTGTCCGGCGACATCGGACGATCCTCGTCGGATGAATCTGCATCCATTATTGCCTCGAAATTATTGTCCATTTCCATTTATTTTGTTCACTGTTTTTTTTGAAAAAATGTTTTCTTTATACCGTCCACTTGACACAAAAGAACTTCAGCCCCCCGAGCATGTTCTTCTAAGAGCCGCGATAATGTTTTCTTATTGTGTGCAAATCGGGCATATATTACATGGAAATATCATGTACAATACACCACGACAGTTTGAACAGGCGCGGTAATGCTCCGTAACGCGTAAGTCAACGAAGTGTTTTCGGACAGCGTACATGTGCCCGATATCAAGGTCCGATAGATCAATCATGCATGAAGCACATAGTGCAAGTGCACCACCCGTTGAGTAATAAAAATATATCACGCACTGTTTCGTACGTAAGTTCAGTGCCATGATTTCCGAACGCGTCACTATTTTATCGACGACTTCTTTGTGATCGTTGTCTTCATCGCTGACGTAATCACTGTCGTCCGTTAACGCGCGATCCTCGTCGAAATTATTGTCTATCTCCATATTTCTTTTCTTTCATATACTCACTGTTACGAAAAAAAACTTTTTTTCTTTATATTACCACCCACTTGACACAAAGAAAACTTTTTCTCTCGAGTCTAAAACGTTCGCGTTGCGAAAGCTAGCCGAAGACTGATCCGCAAGATGTGGATTTATAATCATCTTGGCGACAATGGATGCTATGCGTTTGTATAATTACCGTTGGACATATTTTGTTTATACATTCCAGCAGCCGGACATCGGCGCTCGTTTTTTGTGATATGCCGCGCCGTAACCGAATACCCTCCACCGCGACGGTTAAATCGTAATCGGCAGCGGCTCTTCCTAGAAAAAAACATGAAAAGGACTCCGCAACGGTTGAATCGTCATCGGAGACAAATTTTATCAATTGTTTACCTCGGCCATTTTATCTTTAAACAGTCGTCGGACCATCGGCGCGTCGAAAACGTAAACGCCGTAACCGAATAGCGGCTCGCAAGTTCTAGAAGCGTGGGATCATTGCAGATATGTGTCTCGCAACTGACTCCCTATTTTGTTTACATTCACCGATAAAATTCCAGCAGCCGAACGGCGCCCGTAATAGCCTTTGTAATACTCCGCGCCGAAAACGCAAACCCCCCCTCGCGGACCCCCTCGGCCGAACGGTGACCCCCCCCTCCCGGACCCCCTCGGCCGAACGGTGACCATCCCCCCCCCCTCGGCGGCACCCCCCCTTTGACACCGATATGTTTATCACCGCGGCCGAACGGTGACCATCCCCCCCCCCCTCTCCCGGACCCCCTCGGCCGAACGGTGACCATCCCCCCCCTCCCCCCTCGGCGGCACCCCCTTTGACACCGATATGTTTATCACCGCGGCCGAACGGTGACCATCCCCCCCCCCCCCCTCGGGAGCATAAACAACAGACCCGCTCGCCGCTCGAGTCCCCCCCGCCCCGCACCCCCCCTCAGAGCACCCGAGTCGGTTAGCCCCCTTATACCCTACTAATATTTTTAAATACATAATTATTATTACAATTGAACTGTATTATTAAAAAAATAAATAAATAAAAATAGCAATACGTTGCAAACAAATTTATTATTATATTGTTGATATATTATTAACAATAATACAATTTTACTTTCTTAATTCATAAACATTACTTTCTCAAACCTCTTGTTATTATATCTTTCAAATGTATTTGTACTCGCTGCGATAATGAAAACCGTAGATATTACATATTACATTTTAAAGTTATATAGTGCGCTTATTTTTCGTTAAAATGAATAAATCAGTAACATTGTAAAAGAATATATGTTGAACCTATAAACAACACTTTATTCTTTTTTTGGTGCATATTTTATGTCAAAAACATTTCAATCCGTGTAAAAAATAGTTCTTTTTTGGTCAGCCGATTTCAGCTGGAATGACCCGTATGTACTTTTGGCTGAAGTAAAAATAATATATAATTCTTATGTCTAATGTCAAAGGAAAACTGTTGTGAGTTACGCATGTAAACTGTACGTTATATATATATATATATGGGTCATTCCACGTGAAATCGGACACTCGCTGCCCACTACAGTTTTCAACCGAAATACTTCTATAAGAGCTTAAATGAAAGGTATGAACATAGACTTTGAAGTATCATGTGGCCCCTTGTGTGATTCAAAATGGCTGCTGTAA